>OZ025884.1:1100000-1252500 GCA_964019415.1 Ianthella basta
GATAAGGCAAGATGAAGCAAGATGAGGCAAGATGAAGCAAGACGAGTCAAGATGTGGAAAGATGAGGCAAGATGAAGCAAGATGAGGCAAGATGAAGCAAGATGAGGCAAAATGAAGCAAGATGAGGCAAGATGAAGCAAGATGAGACAAGATGTGAAAAGATGAGGCAAGATGAAGCAAGATGAGGCAAGATGAAGCAAGATGAGTCAAGATGTGGAAAGATGAGGCAAGATTAAACAAGATGAGGCAAGATGAGGCAAAATGAAGCAAGATGAGGCAAGATGAAGCAAGATGAGGCAAGACGAGGCAAGATGAGGAAAGATAGAGGAAGATGAAGCAAGATGAGGCAAGAAGAAGCAAAATGAGGCAAGATGAGGAAAGATGAGACAAGATGCGGCAAGATGAGACAAGATGTGGAAAGATGAGGCAAGATGAAGCAAGTAAGGCAAGATGAAGCAAGATGAGGCAAGGTGAAGCAAGATAAGGCATGATGAAGCAAGACGAGTCAAGATGTGGAAAGATGAGGCAATATGAGGCAAGATGAGGAAAGATGAAGGAAGATGAGGAAAGATGAGTCAAGACGAGGCAAGACATAGAAAGATGAGGCAAGAAGAAGCAAGATGAGGCAAGATGAAGCAAGATGAGGCAAGATGAAGCAAGATGAGGCAAGATGAAGCAAGATGAAGCAAGATGAGGCAAGATGAAGCAAGATGAGGTAAGATGAGGCAAAATGAAGCAAGATGAGGCAAGATGAAGCAAGATGAGGCAAGATGAAGCAAGATGAGGCAAGATGAGGAAAGATGAGGCAAGATGAAGCAAGATGAGAGAAGATTAAACAAGATGAGGCAAGATGAGGAAAATGAAGCAAGATGAGGCAAGATGAAGCAAGATGAGGCAAGACGAGGCAAGATGTGGAAAGATGAGGCAAGATGAAGCAAGATGAGGCAAGATGAGGAAAGATGACACAAGATGAGGAAAGATGAGGCAAGATGAAGCAAGATGAGGGAAGATTAAACAAGATGAGGCAAGATGAGGAAAATGAAGCAAGATGAGGCAAGATGAAGCAAGATGAGGCAAGATGAGACAAGATGTGGAAAGATGAGGCAAGATGAAGCAAGATGAAACAAGATGAGGCAATATGAGGCAAGAAGAAGCAAAATGAGGCAAGATGAGGAAAGATGAGACAAGATGAGGCAAGATGAGAATAGATGAAACAAGATGTGGAAAGATGAGGCAAGATGAAGCAAGATGAGGCAAGATGAAGCAAGATGAGGCAAGATGAAGCAAGATGAGGCATGATGAAGAAAGATGAGGCAAGTTGAAGCAAGACGAGTCAAGATGTGGAAAGATGAGGCAAGACGAGGCAAGATGAGGCAATATGAGGTAAGAAGAAGCAAGATGAGACAAGATGAGGAAAGATGAGACAAGATGTGGAAAGATGAGGCAAGATGAAGCAAGATGAGTCAAGATGAAGCAAGATGAGGCAAGATGAAGCAAGATGAGGCATGATGAGGAAAGATGAGGCAAGATGAAGCAAGATGAGGCAAGATGAAGCAAGATGAGGCAAGATGAAGCAAGATGAGGCAAGATGAGGAAAGATGAGGCAAGATGAAGCAAGATGAGGCAAGATTTAACAAGATGAGGCAAGATGAGGCAAAATGAAGCAAGATGAGGCAAGATGAAGCAAGATGAGGCAAGACGAGGCAAGATGTGGAAAGATGAGGCAAGATGAAGCAAGATGAGGCAAGATGAGGAAAGATGAGACAAGATGAGGCAAGATGAGGCAAGATGAGACAAGATGTGGAAAGATGAGGCAAGATGAGGCAAGATGAGGCAAGATGAAGCAAGATGAGGCAAGACGAGGCAAGATGTGGAAAGATGAGGCAAAATGAAGCAAGATGAGGCAAGATGAAGCAAGATGAGGCAAGATGAAGCAAGATGTGGAAAGATGAGGCAAGATGAAGCAAGACGAGGCAAGATGAAGCAAGATGAGGCAAGATGAGGCAAAATGAAGCAAGATGAGGCAAGATGAAGCAAGATGAGGCAAGATGAAGCAAGACGAATCAAGATGAGGCAAGATGAGGCAAGACGAAAAAGATGTGGAAAGATGAGGCAAGATGAAGCAAGATGAAACAAGATGAGACAATATGAGGGAAGAAGAAGCAAAATGAGGCAAGATGAGGCAAGATGAAGCAAGATGAGGCAAGATGAAGCAAGATGAGGCAAGATGAAGCAAGATGAGGCAAGATAAAGCAAGATGAGGCAAGATGAGGAAAGATGAGGCATGATGAAGCAAGATGAGCCATTAAGAAGAAAGATGAGGCATGATGAAGCAAGATGAGACAAGATGTGGAAAGATGAGGCAAGATGAAGCAAGATGAGGCAAGATGAAGCAAGATGAGGCAAGACGAGGCAAGATGAGGCAATATGAGGCAAGAAGAAGCAAGATGAGGAAAGATGAGGCAAGATGAAGCAAGATGAAGCAAGATGAGGCAAGATGAGGAAAGATGAGGCATGATGAAGCAAGATGAGGCAAGATGAAGCAAGATAAGGCAAGATGAAGCAAGATGAGGCAAGACGAAGCAAGATGAGGCAAGATGAAGCAAGACGAGTCAAGATGTGGAAAGATGAGGCAAGATGAGGAAAGATGAGGCAAGATGAAGCAAGATGAGGCAAGATGAAGCAAGATGAGGCAAGATGAGGCAAGACGAGGCAAGATGAGGCAAGACGAGGCAAGATGAAACAAGATGAGGCAATATGAGGCAAGAAGAAACAAAATGAGGCAAGATGAGGAAAGATGAGACAAGATGAGGCAAGATGAGAATAGATGAAACAAGATGTGGAAAGATGAGGCAAGATGAAGCAAGATGAGGCAAGATGAAGCAAGATGAGGCAAGATGAAGCAAGATGAGGCATGATGAAGAAAGATGAGGCAAGTTGAAGCAAGACGAGTCAAGATGTGGAAAGATGAGGCAAGACGAGGCAAGATGAGGCAATATGAGGTAAGAAGAAGCAAGATGAGACAAGATGAGGAAAGATGAGACAAGATGTGGAAAGATGAGGCAAGATGAAGCAAGATGAGTCAAGATGAAGCAAGATGAGGCAAGATGAAGCAAGATGAGGCATGATGAGGAAAGATGAGGCAAGATGAAGCAAGATGAGGCAAGATGAAGCAAGATGAGGCAAGATGAAGCAAGATGAGGCAAGATGAGGAAAGATGAGGCAAGATGAAGCAAGATGAGGCAAGATTAAACAAGATGAGGCAAGATGAGGCAAAATGAAGCAAGATGAGGCAAGATGAAGCAAGATGAGGCAAGACGAGGCAAGATGTGGAAAGATGAGGCAAGATGAAGCAAGATGAGGCAAGATGAGGAAAGATGAGACAAGATGAGGCAAGATGAGGCAAGATGAGACAAGATGTGGAGAGATGAGGCAAGATGAGGCAAGATGAGGCAAGATGAAGCAAGATGAGGCAAGACGAGGCAAGATGTGGAAAGATGAGGCAAAATGAAGCAAGATGAGGCAAGATGAAGCAAGATGAGGCAAGATGAAGCAAGACGAATCAAGATGAGGCAAGATGAGGCAAGACGAGGAAGATGTGGAAAGATGAGGCAAGATGAAGCAAGATGAAACAAGATGAGACAATATGAGGGAAGAAGAAGCAAAATGAGGCAAGATGAGGCAAGATGAAGCAAGATGAGGCAAGATGAAGCAAGATGAGGCAAGATGAAGCAAGATGAGGCAAGATAAAGCAAGATGAGGCAAGATGAGGAAAGATGAGGCATGATGAAGCAAGATGAGCCATTAAGAAGAAAGATGAGGCATGATGAAGCAAGATGAGACAAGATGTGGAAAGATGAGGCAAGATGAAGCAAGATGAGGCAAGATGAAGCAAGATGAGGCAAGATGAAGCAAGATGAGGCAAGACGAAGCAAGATGAGGAAAGATGAGGCAAGATGAAGCAAGATGAAGCAAGATGAGGCAAGATGAGGAAAGATGAGGCATGATGAAGCAAGATGAGGCAAGATGAAGCAAGATAAGGCAAGATGAAGCAAGATGAGGCAAGACGAAGCAAGATGAGGCAAGATGAAGCAAGACGAGTCAAGATGTGGAAAGATGAGGCAAGATGAGGAAAGATGAGGCAAGATGAAGCAAGATGAGGCAAGATGAGGCAAGAAGAAGCAAGATGAGGCAAGATGAGGAAAGATTAGACAAGATGACGCAAGATGAGGCAAGATGAGACAAGATGTGGAAAGATGAAGCAAGATGAAGCAAGATGAGGCAAGATGAGGCAAGATGAAGCAAGATGAGGCAAGACGAGGCAAAATGAAGCAAGATGAGGCATGATGAAGCAAGATGAGACAAGATGTGGAAAGATGAGGCAAGATGAAGCAAGATGAGGCAAGATGAAGCAAGATGAGGCAAGATGAGGCAAGACGAAGCAAGATGAGGCAAGACGAGGCAAGATGAGGCAAGATAGAGGAAGATGTGGAAAGATGAGGCAAGATGAAGCAAGATGAGGCAAGATGAAGGAAGATGAGGCAAGATGAGGCAAGATGAGGCATGATGAAGCAAGATGAGGCATTAAGAAGAAAGATGAGGCAAAATGAAGCAAGATGAGGCAAGATGAAGGAAGATGAGGCAAGATGAAGCAAGATAAGGCAAGATGAAGCAAGATGAGGCAAGATGAAGCAAGACGAGTCAAGATGTGGAAAGATGAGGCAAGATGAAGCAAGATAAGGCAAGATGTAGCAAGATGAGGCAAGATGAGGCAAGAAGAAGCAAGATGAGACAAGATGAGGAAAGATTAGACAAGATGAGGCAAGATGAGACAAGTTGTGGAAAGATGAGGCAAGATGAAGCAAGATGAGGCTAGATGAGGCAAGATGCAGCAAGATGAGGCAAGATGAGGCAAGAAGAAGCAAGATGAGACAAGATGAGGAAAGATTAGACAAGATGAGGCAAGATGAGACAAGTTGTGGAAAGATGAGGCAAGATGAAGCAAGATGAGGCTAGATAAGGCAAGATGTAGCAAGATGAGGCAAGATGAGGCAAGAAGAAGCAAGATGAGACAAGATGAGGAAAGATTAGACAAGATGAGGCAAGATGAGACAAGTTGTGGAAAGATGAGGCAAGATGAAGCAAGATGAGGCTAGATGAGGCAAGATGCAGCAAGATGAGGCAAGATGAGGCAAAATGAAGCAAGATGAGGCAAGATGAAGCAAGATGAGGCAAGATGAAGCAAGACAAGTCAAGATGAGGAAAAATGAGGCAAGACGAGGAAGATGTGGAAAGATGAGGCAAGATGAGGCATGATGAAGCAAGATGAGGCATTAAGAAGAAAGATGAGGCAAAATGAAGCAAGATGAGGCAAGATGAAGGAAGATGAGGCAAGATGAAGCAGGATGAGGCAAGATGAAGCAAGATGAGGCAAGATGAAGCAAGATGAGGCAAGATGAAGCAAGACGAGGCATGATGAAGAAAGATGAGGCAAGTTGAAGCAAGACGAGTCAAGATGTGGAAAGATGAGGCAAGACGAGGCAAGATGAGGCATGATGAAGAAAGATGAGGCACAATGAAGCAAGATGAGGCAAGATGAGGCAAGACGAGTCAAGATGAGGAAAGATGAGGTAAGACGAGGCAAGATGTGGAAAGATGAGGCAAGATGAAGCAAGATGAGGTAAGATGAAGCAAGATGAGGCAAGATGAGGAAAGATGAGGCAAGATGAAGCAAGATGAGGCAAGATTAAGCAAGATGAGGCAAGATGAAGCAAGACGAGTCAAGATGTGGAAAGATGAGGCAAGACACGGCAAGATGTGGTAAGATGAGACAAGATGAAGCAAGATGAGGCAAGATGAGGAAAGATTAGACAAGATGATCCAAGATGAGGCATGATGAAGAAAGATGAGGCAAGATGAAGCAAGACGAGTCAAGATGTGGAAAGGTGAGGCAAGACGGGGCAAGATGAGGCAATATGAGGTAAGAAGAAGCAAGATGGGGAAAGATGCGGGAAGATGAGACAAGATGTGGAAAGATGAGGGAAGATGAAGCAGGATGAGGCAAGATGAGACAAGATGTGGAAAGATGAGGTAAGATGAAGCAAGATGAGGCAATATGAGCCAAGAAGAAGCAAGATGAGGCAAGATGAGGAAAGATGAGACAAGATGAGGTAAGATGAGGCAAGATGAGACAAGATGAGACAAGATGAGGAAAGATGAGGCAAGATGAGACAAGATGAGGAAAGATGAGGCAAGATGAAGCAAGATGAGGCAAGATGAGGAAAGATGAAGGAAGATGAGGAAAGATGAGGCAAGACGATGCAAGATGTGGAAAGATGAGGCAAGATGAAGCATGATGAGGCAAGATGAAGCAAGATGAGGCATGACGAAGCAAGATGAGGCAAGATGAGGCAAGACGAGTCAAGATGAGGAAAGATGAGGTAAGACGAGGCAAGATGTGGAAAGATGAGGCAAGATGAAGCAAGATGAGGTAAGATGAAGCAAGATGAGGCAAGATGAAGCAAGATGAGGCAAGATGAAGCAAGACGAGTCAAGATGTGGAAAGATGAGGCAAGATGTGGAAAGATGAGGCAAGATGAAGCAAGATGAGGCAAGACGAGGCATGATGAAGCAAGATGAGGCAAGATGAGGCAAAATGAAGCAAGATGAGGCAAGATGAAGCAAGATGAGGCAAGACGAGGCAAGATGAGGCAATATGAGGCAAGAAGAAGCAAGATGAGGCAAGATGAGGCAAGATGAAGCAAGATGAGGCAAGATTAAGCAAGATGAGGCAAGAGGAAGCAAGATGAGGCAAGATGAAGCAAGATGAGGCAAGATGAAGCAAGATGAGGCATGCTGAAGCAAGATGAGGCAAAGTGAAGCAAGATGAGACAAGATGAAGCAAGATGAGGCAAGATGAAGCAAGACGAGTCAAGATGAGGCAAGATGAAGCAAGATGAGGCAAGATGTGGAAAGATGAGGCAAGATGAAGCAAGATGAGGCAAGATGAAGCAAGATGAGGCAATATGAGGCAAGAAGAAGCAAGATGAGGCAAGATGAGGAAAGATGAGACAAGATGAGGCAAGATGAGGCAAGATGAGACAAGATGAGGAAAGATGAGGCAAGATGAGACAAGATGAGGAAAGATGAGGCAAGATGAAGCAAGATGAGGCAAGATGAGGAAAGATGAAGGAAGATGAGGAAAGATGAGGCAAGACGATGCAAGATGTGGAAAGATGAGGCAAGATGAAGCATGATGAGGCAAGATGAAGCAAGATGAGGCATGATGAAGCAAGATGAGGCAAGATGAGGCAAGACGAGTCAAGATGAGGAAAGATGAGGTAAGACGAGGCAAGATGTGGAAAGATGAGGCAAGATGAAGCAAGATGAGGTAAGATGAAGCAAGATGAGGCAAGATGAAGCAAGATGAGGCAAGATGAAGCAAGACGAGTCAAGATGTGGAAAGATGAGGCAAGATGTGGAAAGATGAGGCAAGATGAAGCAAGATGAGGCAAGACGAGGCATGATGAAGCAAGATGAGGCAAGATGAGGCAAAATGAAGCAAGATGAGGCAAGATGAAGCAAGATGAGGCAAGACGAGGCAAGATGAGGCAATATGAGGCAAGAAGAAGCAAGATGAGGCAAGATGAGGCAAGATGAAGCAAGATGAGGCAAGATTAAGCAAGATGAGGCAAGAGGAAGCAAGATGAGGCAAGATGAAGCAAGATGAGGCAAGATGAAGCAAGATGAGGCATGCTGAAGCAAGATGAGGCAAAGTGAAGCAAGATGAGACAAGATGAAGCAAGATGAGGCAAGATGAAGCAAGACGAGTCAAGATGAGGCAAGATGAAGCAAGATGAGGCAAGATGTGGAAAGATGAGGCAAGATGAAGCAAGATGAGGCAAGATGAAGCAAGATGAGGCAATATGAGGCAAGAAGAAGCAAGATGAGGCAAGATGAGGAAAGATGAGACAAGATGAGGCAAGATGAGGCAAGATGAGACAAGATGTGGAAAGATGAGGCAAGATGAAGCAAGATGAAGCAAGAATAAGTACTGTGTACTCCAGTCTAACCACTTTTGGAGCACAGAACAGCTGCCCTCAACCATTTGACCCAAGTGTATATCACTCCCTCCCTCCCTCCCTCCCTCTACCAACAACTACAGACTACTCTGACCTGCCATCTTCTCCATGTGTGCCTTAAGGACGTGTGTGGAAAAGAGTTGCATCAGTTGGTAGAATGGTGTCCCTCCTGGTGTGAGGAGCAGGGAGGCTGCAATGAGTGGCAGTCTGGAGGAGGGGTCCTCCTAGATGGAGGGGGAGGGGGGATGGTGTGATGAGGGCAGGGGGTGGGGGATCAAGGAGTCAATGACGGCCAGGACCACATCGCATTGTAAAGTGGAAATGGAAGTGTAGGCGGTGTAGGTGTGGAGCTGAGGGGCAGGAGTAGAGGATGTGCAGCTGGCACTGGGGACCAGGAAGGGGTGGTGGGATGAGGACAGACCTAGCAGGGGATGCTACAGGAAGAAGAGGAGTACAAACAAACAGAGGAAGAAGCAGTACCAGTGGCCATACACAGGGCAGCCAGTCCCAAACAAGCAGCACACACCTGGGGCCTTGGGCTTCAACCGTCTGACTCTTGTCATCTCCTCGGCCATCTCCTCCCAGAAAAGCAGCAGGCAAACAGAACAGCACACCTCTGGGAACAGACAGCTACAGTCAACGGACAACTGCCACAACACATGACGATTGCGCAATAGTAACAGATGGGGAGGGGTGAAGGTAAGCAGGGAGGGGAGTGAAAGGTGAGGGGGAGGGGAGGGGGAAGGGGGAAGGGAGTGGGGGAGGGATGGGGTAATCTTGTAAATCTTGCTACGTTATAAGTGTACTTGCCCTAGTGTGTGCCTTCCACCTTGGAAAGTGGGAATGGAATGGGAGTGTATGCAGAGCAGGTGTGAGTACGCATGCATGCACGCACACACGCACGCATGCACACACACACACACACACCTCTTGTGACACTAGGGCTCTGTCAAACAAGTCTGGGGCAAGTGTACACCAAACACTACACACACCACATGTCTCGGTTCCACAATTACTCTGCCACGCCTCAATACATTTCATGCCTAGCATGCAGTGGTTGTGCGAGTGCTACAAGGGTGTGTTGAATAACCCCCACATGCACTCATGTAGCTGTGTTCTCCTGTCATGTTGGCTGGTAGGTCGGTGTTCCCTATCTATTTAGTTAACACCCACTGGTGTAATGTAGTGCATGTTTCCCACAGAGATTTTGTCACCTACGGCTGCCTCCCTATTGGAGGTGACAAGTGTGACTTGTTGTGTTACATAGGGATGGCTTGAATACACAAATGCCCCTCCTTAGCAGCTGGTTGGGAGACACAATGTACACAAAGTCAACAGTGTGTGCACATCACCTAGTCACACCCAACACATCCACAGCATGTCAATGATCGACGCAAAGCAATTTCTGACAGCTTTTGAAGGCAATGTAGATACATTTTATACCATTCCCTGCCAAGTATTGCTGTATAGCAGCAAATGACATACATACACACGAGCCAATCAATGATTAGTTCAATTTGCAGCGTTCAAACAATTAAGAGGTTCCAGTGACTAATGACATGCAACCATAACTTAAATGTGGAGGACTGCCACAGCACAGCTCTCTGGAAGAGACAGCACACTACTTGTCAGTCTACACTGCTCTGGTCCCACAGGCCAAGAAGCAATCTGCTTGTGTTAGCTCCCCCTCCTCAAAACACAAGAGTGTACAGAATGTGCTGAGTGGTGGCAGGTGTGTGCAGTGAATAGGGAAGTGATGTCACTGTGCAATAAATGGCACACCACACACATAAACTTAGCTACTTTAACCAACTCCTTGCCAGTGACCACGGTTTAGTGCATTTACGTAGCTACAGCTGGTTTTCGCCAATAAATTAACAAGGTTTAATTGAGTAGCCACAATGACACTGACAGATTACCTCAGAGCAGCACAGTCCCGAACAAGCAGCACACACCTTGGGCCTTGGGCTTCAACCCCTCACTCTTGGCATCTCCTCCCAGGAGAGCAGCAGGCAAACAGAACAGCAGGCCTCTGGGAACAGACAGCTACAGCCGATGATCAACTGCTGTAGGCACTCAGACTTTGAGATAGGAGCGCTACCCGGGGAACAAAATGGACCCGGGACAGGCAGGACTCCTCGCACCACTCGAGGAAGCGAAGCGAGGACAATGCACAATCGTAGAGTACTATCGATGTCCTATACATTCAGGAGCGCTCCCGCTGTACGATCTGGCGCTAAGTTAAGGTAAACCGGAAGTGTTGTGTGAGGTTGGGGGAGTTCCCTTGTGCAATCCGCTCTCGGCCAAGTGGTAAGAAGTGATCTTGTCCGTCAGCCAAGTCAATCTTTTTCGCGATCGGTGAGACACAGAGACCGTACCACCTTTGTACGTATACGCACTACAGTGCGTGTCACCACACGGGGGGGAGGGGGTTACCAGTAGTCCACTGGCGTCTGGAGGTCGGGACACATTTGGTGTAGCCAGCTAGTCAAACAATCTGTGTAGCGTACAGTGGGCGAGTACGTGATACCTGACACACTTGTGGGCCATTAGTTAACTATTATAGTGAAATGATGGACGTGGAGTTAGGCTGCTATGTGCACTCTATCTCACTGTTCTCTCGATACAGTTTACAACTGTCACACCACAATGGGAGGTATCATTAGCAGGTGGTGGATGGGCAGTGATGATGATGATGATGAGGAGGAGGAGGAGGAGGAGGAGGAGGGGGAGGAGGCTGCAACTGAACAAGACCCAGATGAAACAGGCACCCCCCCTGAGCCACACCTACCTCCTGTACTCCCTGGACCACTGCCTGACACAGTTCAAGGTATGTTATACTGTGACTTCCATATATGGAGTGGTAGTGTTTGCACAAATGGTGGGCACCAAGTGGGTCTATTCTCCTTCTCAGCTTCCATTGCCACAAACTACATCACTAGTAACTGCACATGTGGAGGATTCTAGCCTGATTTGTAGTGCAACTGAAGAGCAGTCCTTGGTGCTTGCCCGTGTGACATTCCATCACCAAGATATGAGCCACTGTCTCTTCATAGCTCTCAGTCACGACCAGCTGTCAAAAGGTCTTTGATGACTACATCTATGTGTAGGTGACCGTCATTACTGCACGTGGTGTGGTGGCCATTTTGAATAGTTCACAAGGTAATCTTTCTGAATACCATTAACAACCACTGTGTCCTCTTGAGCTTGACATCAAAGGGAAATGTGCACATCATGTGTTACATGGTAACTGCATAATAGTGAGCCACCAAGTTGTGGTTGCTCAGAACACCAGACCCTATTCCTGCCGAGCGATGACATCGGCTTATGAAAATGGAGGCAGGATTAGTGGTTGGCTGTGTGAGACTAATGTATAGCCCTTTGTGTGCACACACCTGTTGAGAGAAGGTGGAGGGAGGGTGGTCCTACAGTGAACTTGTGGTGTTGGCAATTTGTGTAGCACAACTCTTCCCTTTCCACATATGCAGCTGAACAAGTTCTTGACGACTTCCGACAGCGTTTCATTGCTGATGTGGATGCAGATGCCATCATTTATGAACTTAAGCATCAAGATATTATTGCGGATGGTGATTTGACGAGAATCAGAAAGATCGACAGTATGACACAGAAGAACCAAGATCTGCACAAGTGCCTCAAAGACAAGTGCACCAAAGAGTCCTTCTTGAAAGTCTGTGGCATTCTCATTGCCTGCAAAGGCAACCCAAAGATGAGCATATTGGGGAAGGAATTGAAGCAAAGGCTAGCCAAAGGTAGGTGTTGTGTGTGAGTGAGCACAGATGGCATTGTCTAATGCTATTAGTTTTATAGAATGGATGGGTTCATGACGAGAGACTAGTGTAGTGCATAGTGGTGAGCTCCACCTGACTCTACCCATGTTGCTCCTTTGTGCACAGATCCCACCCCCAGTCCACCTGCAGTGGTCACCACTGGGACTAATGCAGTGAGTTGGTTGGCACTCCACATTGTTGTGTGGCTACTGGTAGTACTGTAGTATAATGTGTGTTTGTAGGGAATGAAATGTGCAAACTCTCTCAATCACCTGTACACGTACCTCATCCAGTGTAGTGCAAGTTTGCATGTGTTGTGTGTAAGCATAGACCTATGGTGTTAGTGTGTGGGTGTACACATGTGTGAACACAATTTGCTCCATTCTATCATTCTTCTGTGTATGGCATTGTTGGCAGTTACTGGTTTATGTCACTAGTACACATCCAACTAACAGTACACAATACTATACAATACACAGGTGTCAACTGACCTAGTTAGACGAGATGTACCAAAATGGATACCACTGTCCCACTGTCCTGCTTTCCCACTCTTCCTCCTTTTGTCTGATTTTGATGAATTCTAGACAGGCTGTGAATGAGTCACACGTTCTCTTACACATGTGTTGGCAGATTCTGACCCAAAGATTACCCTGCATGATTCAGTCCCACCATTTCAATGAACCCCCCACTTTCATGCACAGTACTGTACTTTGTCCCTCTGTGGTCCACTGCATGGTTGCCACCTATGTCAATGCAGTGATGTTCATGTCCCACCTCCTGTGTCAGTTCACAGTGTGCCATGAACTCCACTTTATTGCTAGCAATTAAACACACCAGCTATCCCCTACCCTCTCCCATCCTCACTATCACCCCTCCACACCCCCTGCAGGTGGAGGTGTGTCCTGCCCTCCCAGAGCCACTCCAACATGTGAGGAAGCTTGCTTACAAGAGTTACCAGCGGCTGTCCCTCACTGAGGGCCCACGGAAGGTACAGTACACTAAAGTAGCTGTACTGAAGAGTGCCCCTAAAGTGCGACAGAAGGGAGACCTTGATCCGGGCACTTTCCTCCAACAATACCGTGACTGCGGTGTACGACTGTCAGAGGGAGTGACTGAACAAGTGACAGTCGATGACTTTCTTCGAGCAGGAACCCAGCAAAACCGAATTCTTCACGGCCAGCCTGGCACAGGTAAAACCACTTTCCTCAAACACCTGTGTCAGAAAGTGGCCAACGAAGAGCCGAGTGACTTCTCCCTCGTCCTATACTTCCCTCTGCGTGACAAGGCCGTGTCACAAGCTCTGAAAAGCAGCACCACCCCGTATGATTGTAGTTTGGAGAGTCTCCTCCAGTACTACATTCCCGACAAGACCCGCTGTGCTGATGCTATTCGGGAACTGCTGCAGTGCCAAGGAAACAACGTCCTCATCATCTTGGATGGTGCAGACGAGGTGCGTGGTCTTATGGACAGCCCCGAGGGATCCCTCCTGTCAGGCCTCATGGAGGGTCGTCTGCTTCCCCAAGCACACTTCATAGTGTCCACCCGTCCCGGCGGGTGCCCACTGCTACAAGAGCACAGCTCTCTCTTTTATGAGATGCTCGGATTTGATGACAAAGCAGTGAGGTCGTACGTGGAAGAGTTCTTCAAGAGTGAGCCAGGCAAAGGGGAGGCCATGTTATCCGATCTGATGGCCCGTCCAGACCTCATGGGAGGAGCCTATATTCCTATTAATTTGCTGATCTTCTGTTCTATCTACGAACACGGTGTTGCAGGCAGGTCGGTGTTTCCTGCAACCATGACCGAGTGCTACAAGTCCTACATTGCCAGGATCATTACTCGAGAGAAGCAAAAGAAAGAGAGAAGAGATTACCAAATTAGCCAATCTCTCACTGACCTCCCACCAGATGTGAAGCACCTGCTGTCATCCCTCGGTGTCCTTGCCTTCAAAGGTCTCACCCTGAAACCACCTGACTACATCTTCCAAGAAGCTGATGTGCGCCCCCTATTCTCCATCCCTCCTCACCAGCCCCTGGATGAGTCCTCCTTCAGTGGCCTACTCCACTGCCATGCCAGCCGGGACCCCGGTTATGCAACATTCAGCACCCTGAACTTCAGCCACACCACTAAACAGGAGTTCTTTAGTGCTTACCATCTCTCCCTGTTGCCTAAGGCGGAGCAAGCTGCCTTCTGGAGGAGGAACCGCCACAACCCCAAGTTCGCCGTCGTCCTCAGATATTTCGCTGGACTAACACAGTTCAAGTCAGTGGAGGTCAGCGAGGCCATCCTTGCCACAGGTTGTTACCTGCCAGCAAGATGTGACTTCAACAATCCTTATCTTTTGTATGTATTTCATGCTTTGTTTGAGTCTCAGAATGAGTCTCTCACCCAGAGCATAGTCACTCAGTTAAACAGCTGTCTCACCTTTAGATTGTACCTCACTCCTTTTGACACCATGGTACTCTCTCACTGCCTCACCAAGTGCAAGCACCTGACTGAACTAGACATGTCATCATACCAATATTCCTTATCCCCCACCAGTTTCCATCATGTTTGTTCAGTTGTGCAGTGCAATCCTCTTTTACAGTCACTGTTACTAGGTGTGGACCAGTTCTCCACTGAAGGTGAGTGAATGGGATCACACTAATTGTTAGTGTAGTCCACTGTTGTATGGAGGTTGTGCATGTGTGACCCCTTCAGTTGTTGCCTCTTTAGCAATGGCAATGGGTGATTGCCATGATAAAATGACTATGTACAATGACCTGTTGCCATGGCAGCAAGTACTCTATGTTTCTTAATTCCCCTGTATCCCTTTTCCTCCATTCTCCCTTGTTCCCCTTCCCCTATGGATGTAGATGCTAGAGCACTATGTAAGGCTGCTGGGTCACTAAAGAGCTTGAAACTGGGAGTGTTACGAAGCTGCACTTCAGAGGCACTGACTGAGGTCTTTGACCACAGACCATTGGAGGAGTTGGAGCTTACCATCTACTGTGCTGTTGAAGTAAGTAGTGCATGTTCACCTGGTTGGGGCAAGTGAAACGAGCCCCTATGTAAATCATGAGGTAGCCCGACTCTACAATCTAGGCTGGCTTTGGGGCCTAAATGTCTGTTAGTTTGTCACACACCATACCTGTCCTAATTGCGCCCGTACGTTTCCTGTCCTCTGCCCTATGCTACAATGAGTGACGACGCTGGGCCACCAGAAGGGAGCTCAAAGGTGTGGCGGCTGCAGTGTGGCTAATGGCAATTAAGTGTATGTGTCCTAACTAGGCAACAGGCAGAAACTGCAAAGCAGGCAAAGCTTTGTCCCTGCCAGGCAAAGGACAGGGAAATTGATGTCGCTTGTAGTCAAGCAGACACTGAAGTGCAGGTACAGCGGTGGTCCTGCACAGGTAGGCTAGCTAGCTACGTATCTTAGGTAAACGGAGCGAATACTATCCTCATTTTCTCTTGATTGGCTATTTTGAAAGTGCTGAAATGCCTGACAACGTGTCTGAGCTATTTCATTACTCTTACGTATTCCAATACCTTTGTTCTTCCTGTACAGTATTAAACAAGATATTGCAGAAAGTGTGTGCATACATGTAGCTATGCATGTATATGTACATGTGTGTGTGTGTGTACATGGCTGTATGAAGCTATGTGTGTGTAGATGTGGCTGTGTGTATGTACGAGTACATGTGTATGTGTGTATATGCTCACCCCTGCAACGCCTTGCATTGGACTAGTATATAGTTATGTGGTGTGGACTCTGAAGGAGCAGTTATCAGGAATACACTGTGTGGCTTCCTCCTATTTATGCTGCTTCTTTCTACACTTGAGTTGTTTGAGTGCATAACATGTGCCGTTTTACTCCCACTCTGAGGTGAAATGTGTGAAGCAGTTTGAGATGCATCACATTACATCATGGACATTTGTCAGTGACCACACTAGACCTATAGCTCTGTTTGACTTCCTGAGTGTATGAATGCTCCATCTGTTCTCTTACTGTTGTCACTGTATGTTATGTGTGCAGGGTGACTGCAGTGTGTTGGAGAAGAAGGTTGCCCACTGTCAGCTGAAGGGACTTAAGCTGTATGATGACGGCACCGTAGTCCTCCCTGTACTAAGTGGAGTCAAAGACAACTGTTCTATAACAGATCTTGTTGTTTCGGGTGAGCCTATCACTACATGCCTCTAACTATACTATACCACATAGGGGTATGTACATGTATGGGTTGGGCCCATACATGCACATACATTGGAAGCACTGCCCCTCCCCTTGCCACCCTTACACCCTCAAAGAGTGTTTTGGTTGTGTATAATCAGTGTATGCTGTGTTGCTCATTTGGGGACATGCTGAGTGGTAATTTACAACTGTCTCTTAGCAACCACTGTCACTTAGCAACAGTTTGATGTTGAGGCAATGCATGGAGTGTTTGTCAAAGCAATGTCCAATCACCCCATTCTACTAAGTGGAGTTCAATGGAGTGGTGTACATGTGTCAAGTGTAAATGAATGTGTAGCAGTCCTTGCTGTTTGTGAAGCCCCTCAAGGTCAACCCCATTCAATCTTGTGTGCACTGTCATGCAGATCTCAATGATTGCTGCGTTTCTCTACCTTAGATTGGTCACGCAATGATGAGACATCTTCAGCTGTGGCCACTTGTGTCCAGACCATGCCACAGTTGAGGAAGCTTGCCATTAAGTACATCAAGCCTCTTCCAGTGTTACAGTCACTGTCACACAGAGGCTCCCCCCTGGACAGTGTCACAGTGAAGGACCCACTATGGGTATGTACAGTGTACACCTATTCACATGCTACATCAGTGCTAGTTACTTAACTATTTGCCACACACACATGGAGACGTAGTACAGTAATCACTGTACTATGTGTCCGTGTGTGTGTCAAATACTGTAGCTTACGTATATTTAGGGGTATCCCCTGAGTGTTTATATCCCCCTCCCTCCTAAGGCTTCTTTACAAGGTGGTCTATTGTGCAATCACAGCAGGGGGAGGAGTCCAATGGACAGGACTCCCAATTATATGGTCCAGAGACCGATAGTGATTGCATGTGTGTGTTAACATCCACCCCTCTATGCCAAGTTTCATTGACTATAGACACAATTACTATCGGTCTCCAAACTGTGTACAGTAATTGAGAGTCGATCCTGTCTGTTGAACTCCTCCCCCTGCTGTGATTCTGCTCATGATTCATTCCCATCATAAAATGTGTTTGCTTAATTGCTTGAAGATTGATTGTGTTAATATCCTTCTGATCTTCCATCACCTACATTGGAGTGCCTGTGTACTTGTGCACATCCCCTCACCCATCCATCCATCCAATTTCCATTTGAGTGTGGTATACTGTATGGAGCATTTGTTGGGCACATCTGCTGTATAAACACATACCTATATCTTCTATTACATGCAGTAAGCACATTTTGTTGTTGGTTTTCTGCCATGTTTGTTAGGCACCTACCAGAACACTCTAAATAGCTCTATTGCCTGACATGTGCTCTACAGCATCTTTGCCCTACAATGTACACACACACGCACACACACACAGACACACACACACACACACACACACACACACACACACACACACACACACACACACACACACACACACACACACACACACACACACACACCTGTCATGGCTCGTACTGTTGTTCTACAGGCAAACAGTTGGTGTGTCTGTTGTCACCTTTTGGGTGATTTATAGAATGGCAGTCAGAAGTGGGCTGTGGAGGAGACTGACCTACCCCTGAAGCCATACCAATAGTGCAGTGTTTGTTGTTCTTGTAAGGTGTCACCTCAGTACCCCTGTGTTGTGTTTTGTACCTACAGAGGAGGTTGAGTGAAGAGGACTGGGCACAGCTGGAGGAGGCAGCCAGTTGTGCTCAAGTAGTCAAGGTGAAGGTGAATGTGGGCAATGAATTCAGTGATAGTGTGGACGGCAATGTCTGCAGAGCTAGCAGAGCCCTGGCTGCTGGGTTCAGTGAGAACCCACTACTCAGAGAAGTGGAACTGGGGCAGGTACCAGAGGAGTTAGTGGAGTCAGTGAGAGGAACACTGTGCACAAACACTACACTAACTGTGAATGTTAGTGACTCTTTTGTTGTATGAATACCAGTTCTTTTGTAACTAGCTATATACATTATTGCCGAGCAGCTATGGATCTGGAGTTTTGGTGGTTGGTTTTACATTTTGTACTCAGACAAATTAATGTAACATGTAATTATAACTGCATCTTCTTAACCTTTTTCATTATATTGTTCTAGTGTGTATGCTTTTGAGTTTGAAGGCAGTGCATGTGTGCCTATGTAATGAGATTCATTGTCCCTTGTAGGGAAACCCCAATAGTCACATGGTTGTTCCGCGTGACGATTACGTCATTGGTTATTTCGGGATGTAGACGTTTATACAGTTATTTAACCGCATGTTCCATTATTAATTCACTTTTGCTCCAAAAGCAGAAGATGGAGAGTGAAAGCAGTTTGGACGAAAGCCAGTTCGTTCCAGTCAAGGAGGACTATTTCTCTGTGCGACCGTCTTACAATGGCGAGTCCTCGTACAGTTTCGCTGTCAGCGAAGGCAGCACGGTGTCCCATGTCCGCGTGGCTGTTGAGGGCCTCTCGGAGGACTTCCCTGATGCTCCGAACTCCATCGAAGGCGATTTCAGTTTTGAGAAGCTTTCTACCCTCCACCAGAGGCTTGTCGAGCTGTTCCCGGGTCAGATCACGCCAGACTCTCTCCCAGACCTGCCCAAAAAGCCCGGGGGAATTTGGGGCTACCTTGGATGGACCTCGGTAAATGTCCCTGAGGGATTATACGGGCGACTGGTGGCATACTTTGAGAATGTGGTCCAAGTCTGCGGTCCTCAGATTGGCCTACGGCTATTTTTCGACGAAATTATTCCATCAACTAGTGATTACGAGGAGAAATGGAGTGAACTGCACAGAAAGTATTACTCCGATGAGAGGGACAAGGCATTGCGCAACTATGACCATGTGGTTGCGACACGAGAGGAGAGGGGTTTCACCTCTATCGATGAACTGCATGAGTACTATGCAGAAGAGGATGAAGCGTACTTTTTCCTCCGCAAAGCACAAAATGTCTTCTACTTGTACCAAACGAAGCCGTTTGAAGATCTGTGTGAAATAGCTCGCAGTCAGCGGAATGAAGCGGCCCAGTATGTCGCAGAGTGTGATGATGGTGAGAAGTTGGCTGCGGCGCAAGAGGAAAGTGAGTACCACAAGGAGTACACTGCCTCGAAGGAGAAACTGGATGAGCTTCTCTTAGAGCGGTTCCAGGAAGAGGCAGAGAGAGCTGAGCTGAGGTTGTCACGTACCGAGGAGGATCGCGTTGGGTTTGGGGAACACTGGGACAAACGTGCATGGGGACGCCTGGAGGGCCTCAAGGACGAGGCCAACAAGGCAATTGTGAGGTACCTGGAAGCAAAGCTGGAGCACTTGGAGGGACAGCGGGAGTTGGCGCTTCTTGCCATGGCCAAGGTGGAAGAGGGCCCTAACATGGAGAAGGAGCTAGCTGATCACGAGGCAACCATTTACGACCTTCAAGCAAAGTGCCTTGAGGTGCAACTGCTTTTGTTGAAAGAAGAAGACACGAAGCTCCAGTTTCAACTGCAGTACCTCGATGGGGAGCAGAGGAGGGCCTTGGAGAAGAAACAGAAGAGGTTGTACACAAAGGGAGCCAAGTACAGAGTGAAGAAAGTGAGTTGTCCTTGATTGTCTCAGAAGACTACTGTTGTCAATAGTGTTTTCTATAACCCTTCACCTTTGTGTTAGTGTTGGGGTTGTTTTTTTAATCATTCAACCCCTTTGATGTCTGGACAGCACTCTAATGTTGGCATGTATGTGACGGTGGTTGGTGAGGTGTTTGTGTCTGACTTGTGTTTTGTGTAGAAAGAGCTGGAGGCTGCTGCTAAGGAGTGCCACAAGGATGCCTTGGCCTCTGTGACAGCCAACATGGAGAGGAGCTATGCAGCACACATGGCAGCGGAAAGGGTGTGTGTGTGTGTGTGTGTGTGTGTGTGTGTGTGTGTGTGTGTGTGTGTGTGTGTGTGTGTGTGTGTGTGTGTGTGTGTGTGTGTGTGTGTGTGTGTGTGTGGTGTATGGTGTGTGGTGTATGGTGTGTGTGGTGTGTGGTGTGTGGTGTGTGTGTGGTGTGTGGTGTGTGTGCGTTTGTGTGTGTGTGTGTGTGTGTGTGTGTGTGTGTGTGTGTAGTGTGTGTGGTGTATGGTGTGTGTGGTGTGTGGTGTGTGGTGTGTGTGTGTGTGTGTGTGTGTGTGTGTGTGTGTGTGTGTGTGTGTGTGTGTGTGTGTGCATGTGTACAGTTAGGATCCAAGCTGCTCTTGAGAAGAGCTGGCTGTAATGTGTGTGTTTGTGGATTGCACATCTCTGTAGAAGGAGACCCTGATGAAGAAGGTGGAACAAGAACGTAAGCAGGAGATGAAGCTATCCCGTCTTCAAGCAGTGCAGAGGGTGAAGCAGTACAAACAAGTGAGTACAGTGGAGGGCACGTGCATTAGTGAGGGCAGAGGTCAGAGACAACTGGAGTTGTGAGCTATCAGAGTGAGTGTGTGTCCACTACTTGTGTCTGTGTTGCCCATGCAGGGAGTGCAGTCAAAGAAGGACACACCAAAGGGTTATGTCCCACCGTGGAAGAGAGTGAATGAGAAGCAAACAAAGGATGGCAGCAAGTCTTCTCCAAAGCCAGCCGAGTCCATGACAGCCTCTCGGATGTCCAGCCTCAGTGAGCATGCCAGTGTCAAGCCTAGGAAGACACCTTTGTCCAGTGGTGCTGCACCTTCGAGGAAGACAGGCTCAAGGAGTGCGGCTGGAGACCCTCTCTCCAGTGTCCGCCCAGACCAGGCCTTGCCCCTAGACCAGAACACCTTGATGAGACTGCTGCAGAGTATGCAACTCCAGGTGCAGCAGAAATCAATCAGCCCCTTTGTGGCCACACCCCCAGTGCCAGTCACACCCCCTCAGCCCCCGCCCCCACCACCACCTGCTCCACCCCCCCTCCTGTCTCTGTTCCCACTCCAACTCCAAATCCACACCCAAAGACAACTGAAGTCAAAGTGGAAACGACAAAGCCCCCACGCACTGCCCCCCAAGCCGGGATCAGCATTGAAGACATTATGAACATACGACTCAAGAAATCAAACTTGGGACAGAGTATCCGTGTGTCCAAGCAGGCGCTGTCCACAGAGGACGAGGTGAAGCTGATAAGGAGTGGAGGAGACCCCGAGAGGCTGTCACTGACTGACCTGCACCACGCAGCCTTGAAGAAGAGAGTGGCAGAGGTCAGGTTGAGGGTTGCCCCAGATCCAGATGATAACCATGGCGACGAAGGTGGCACCAGGGATGACGATGACTGGGCATAGCATGGCACAACCAGTGCAATCCCATTTCAGCTCATTGTATATGTAATTACACACCCTGAGCAGGTCTGGGGTATTGATTTCTTTTTTATTCAGACTGTCCAATTCTGTTATATCTGCACAGTGTAATTCTGCCTTTTGAACCGGAGCATGTGATCTGGATGGATTGTGATAGGGTGTGGAAGAACATGGGTCACAACTTGTGACATGTTCTTACACGTACTACTTGTGACTCGCAAGTAGTACGTGTTTGACTAACACGCTCCCGCCCCTAACTCCCCAGCCTCTTCACACAGTTGTGTATAAAGGATACAGTGTGCTTGCCACCACCCCATCTTCTGCATGCAGTCCCTATTCTGATGTTACCGGACTGTGTGAGATAGCAGGCTACCCTGTGCACACAGCTTGCACTACACTATTCACAACAACACATCTCTACAATGTGCCGATGAATCAAGCAATCTACAGTGATAGCAACCATAAAATGTGCATTAAATAATGTGTAATGGATGGGTATGCTGCATGAGGGGATGGTCCACATAGCCACAAATAGTATGATAATCAGAATAAGAAGCACAAGTTGTCACACGACACATCACATGGCAGTCACATGACACATCACATGATGGTCACATGACAGGACATTACATATAATACAGTATGCATGCACAATAACATGTATTAAAACAACTCCATAAATACATGAGTCACACAAGCAGCTTTCCCGTGTGTTGTATGGCAAACTCCATCACACGCCATGCTGTCTTGTGGTCATAAATAGATTGGTCCCTACACAACGCCCACACGTACATCACATTCTCAATGTTGTCCTGGAGGAGAGGGGAAGGGGAGGAAGAAAGAGGATTGTTAAGGACTGCCACACAACATCACCACTATATTTACAAGTAGACAAAGCTACTTCCACACTCTACTGTACTCTCAGCATACAAGCTCCTCCCGTCCCCTCCCCCTCCCCTCCCCCCTCCTCCCGTCCCCTCCCCCTCCCCTCCTGTCCCTTTCCCATCCCCTCCTGTCCCCTCCCCTCCCCTCCCATTCCCTCCTGTCCCCTCTCCCTCCCCTCCCTCTCCCCTCCCCCCTCCCCTCCCTCCCCTCCCCCCTCCCCTCCCTCTCCCTTCCACCTCCCTCCCCTGTGGCCATGCTCAGTGTCGGTGGGGCTAACCTCTCCACCCTCCACAATCTCTCCTTTGGCATTTCGCACTATCATCAGTTGTTGGGCAGAGAAGGTGAGAATGAGGACCGGACCCTGTTCCAGGACCTTCGCCATGGCAATCTAATGGTGGATGGAAGGGGGACAGGGCAGAGATTGACAGGGCAGTGTGCACGTGTGTGCATGTGTGTGTGTGTGTGTGTGTGTGTGTGTGTGTGTGTGTGTGTGTGTGTGTGTGTGTGTGTGTGTGTACATGTATGTGTGTGTGTGTCCTCACATCAACGTCTCTAACGTCCAACACTTTACAGTCCAATTTCCTCCCAACTGACGAGTGTTGCTCAATCTGAGCCGCCAACATATTGTAGGCCTGGGCAAACAACAACAACAACAACAACAACAACCAACAAACATGACACATCACATCCTCCCCCCTGTACCAGGACGATGCACTCACTGGTGTGTGGCACCAGTCCTTTAGCACCTCAAGCTTCCCTTGCAAGAAGGCCTGAACAGTTAGAGAGAGACATTGCTACAGTGATGAAATGTAGGTCGCTACCATATGCCATTGCACACACACATGCTCGCACGCACGCAGGCACACACACACTCACAACACACATGCACACATGCACACACACACACACACACACACACACACACACACACACACACACACACACACACACACACACACACACACAGACACACAGACACACACACACACACACACACACACACACACACACATACACACACTATACCTCCAGTACAGTAGGAATGATGTCAAAGGGGAGGGAGAGGGGAGGGGGAGGGGAGGGGAGGGGAGGGAGGGGAGAGGAGAGGGGTGGGGAGGGGAGGGGAGGGGAGGGGAGGGAGGGGAGGGGGGAGGGGAGGGGAGGGAGAGGGGAGGGGAGAGGAGAGGGGTGGGAAGGGGAGAGGAGGGGAGGGGGAGGGGGAGGGGAGGGGAGAAGAGAGGTGGGGGAGGGGAGGGGTGGGGAGGGGAGGGAGAGGGAGGGGAGGGAGAGGGGAGGGGGAGGGAGAGGGGAGGGGAGAATTGGGATGGTAGATTACTACTGAATGTATGTGCTACTACCACACTGTAATGTACACATACACACACACACACACGCACACCCTACACTCCACCCTGTATGAGTGCCCTCCAACACAATCCACACACTACTCTATTACAGTAGCCCCCTTACAGTTGGTGATGGGATTGTTCTCTCGCAAGTTACTCCACCAGCTGTACAGCTTGGACTGCCTTGTCTGCACCACTCTCACCTCCTCACTGCAGTAAGGGAGGGAGGGGGAGGGAGAGGAGGAAGGGAAGGAGGGGAGGGAAGGAGGGAGGGAAGGAGGAAGTGGACAGGGTGGGTGCATGCTGACTCTCTCCTACATTCCACAAGCACCTATATACTAACACGCTGACACAAAACCTGCCCACGCTTCCACCCACGCACTCGTTTGGCTCAATGACTCTCTCTTGTTGCTGTGCTGCTTGTGAAGAGAAGGAGCTTGCTCTGGCCGGGTCTGTGCGCTTCCTGATCTCAGCTGTGCACATACACCAGTGGACAAATGAGAGGGGCACACAAACTGTATTGGACATGCCATGGACATGGTGTACACACACACACATACCCCACCTCCCACCTCCCACCTCCCCCCACCTCCCACCTCCACCTCCCACCTCCCACCTCCCACCTCCCACTTCACACCTCCCACCTCCTGCCTCCACCTCCCACCTCCCACCTCCCACCTCCACCTCCCACCTCCCACCTCCCACCTCCCACCTCCACCTCCCACCTCCCACCTCCCACCTCCACCTCCTGCCTCCCACTCACAAGGTGGTGTATATGGTTTGGAGTGTTCTATAATATCTTCCAAGAATTCTTCCTTAACTACTTTCATACCCTGCAGTGAAGGGGGAGGGGGAGAGGGAGGGGCAAATTAAATGTCAGTCACAGTACAATACCATTACCATAGCAACCTGTTACCCACCTCTGCCACCTTCTGGTAGGTCTGTGTCTGTCCCAGCTGCTCTCCCTGTTCAGAGACCTTCCTAGCTGTGGTACTGGCAGTTTGAGACACCTAACAGGGGGGGGGGGGGGGGGACAGGTGGAGGGGACAGGTGGGGGGGCAGGTGGGGGGGACATGTGGGGGGGACAGGTGGGGGGGCAGATGGGGGGGACAGAACAAGATGAATTAAGATGAAGCAAGATGAAGGAAGAGGAGGAAAGATGAAGGAAGAGGAGGAAAGATGAAGCAAGATGAGGCAAGATGAAGCAAGATGAGGCAAGACGTGGAAAGATGAGGCAAGACGAGGCAAGATGTGGAAAGATGAAGCAAGATGAAGCAAGATGAGGCAAGATTAAGCAAGTTGAGACAAGATGAAGCAAGATGAGGCAAGACGAGGCAAGATGAAGCAAGATGAGGCAAGATGAGGCAAGATGAGGAAAAATGAGGCAAGATGAGGCAAGATGAGGCAAGATGAAGCAAGATGAGGCAAGACGAGGCAAGATGAGGCAAGACGAGGCAGGATGAGGAAAGATGAGGCAAGACGAGACAAGATCTGGAAAGATGAAGCAAGATGAAGCAAGATGAGGCATGATGAAGCAAGATGAGTTAAGATGTAGAAAGATGAGGAAAGACGAAGGAAGATGAGGAAAGATGAGGCAAGATGAGGCAAGATCAGGTATGATGAGGCAAGATGAAGCAAGATGAGGCATGATGAAGCAAGATGAGACAAGATGTGGAAAGATGAGGCAAGATGAAGCAAGATGAGGCAAGATGAAGCAAGATGAGTCAAGATGTGGAAAGATGAGGCAAGATGAGGCAAGATGAGGCAAGACGAGGCAAGATGAGGAAAGATGAGGAAAGATGAGGCATGATGAAGCAAGATGAGGCAAGATGAAGCAAGATGAGGCATTAAGAAGAAAGATGAGGCAAAATGAAGCAAGATGAGGCAAGATCAGGTATGATGAGGCAAGATGAAGCAAGATGAGGCATGATGAAGCAAGATGAGACAAGATGTGGAAAGATGAGGTAAGATGAAGCAAGATGAGGCAAGATGAAGCAAGATGAGGCAAGACGAGGCAAGACGAGGCAAGATGAGGAAAGATAGAGTAAGATGTGGAAAGATGAGGCAAGATGAAGCAAGATGAGGCAAAATGAAGCAAGATGAGGCAAGATGAAGCAAGATAAAGCAAGATGAGGCAAGATGAGGAAAGATGAGGCATGATGAAGCAAGATGAGGAAAGATGAAGCAAGATAAGGCAAGATGAAGCAAGATGAGGCAAGATGAAGCAAGACGAGTCAAGATGTGGAAAGATGAGGCAAGACGAGGCAAGATGAGGAAAGATGAGGCAAGATGAAGCAAGATGAGGCAAGATGAAGCAAGATGAGGCAAGATGAGGAAAGATGAGGAAAGATGAAGCAAGATGAGGCAAGATGAAGCAAGATGAGGCAAGATGAAACAAGATGAGGCAAGATGAGGCAAGACGAGGCAAGACGAGGCAAGACGAGGCAAGATGAGGAAAGATAGAGTAAGATGTGGAAAGATGAGGCAAGATGAAGCAAGATGAGGCAAAATGAAGCAAGATGAGGCAAGATGAAGCAAGATGAAGCAAGATGAGGCAAGATGAGGAAAGATGAGGCATGATGAAGCAAGATGAGGCAAGATGAAGCAAGATAAGGCAAGATGAAGCAAGATGAGGCAAGATGAAGCAAGACGAGTCAAGATGTGAAAGATGAGGCAAGACGAGGCAAGATGAGGAAAGATGAGGCAAGACGAGGCAAGATGTGGAAAGATGAGGCAAGATGAAGCAAGATGAGGCAAGATGAAGCAAGATGAGGCATGCTGAAGCAAGATGAGGCAAAGTGAAGCAAGATGAGACAAGATGAAGCAAGATGAGGCAAGATGAAGCAAGACGAGTCAAGATGAGGCAAGATGAAGCAAGATGAGGCAAGATGTGGAAAGATTAGGCAAGATGAAGCAAGATGAGGCAATATGAGGCAAGAAGAAGCAAGATGAGGCAAGATGAGGAAAGATGAGACAAGATGAGGCAAGATGAGACAAGATGAGACAAGATATGGAAAGATGAGGCAAGATGAAGCAAGATGAAGCAAGACGAGGCAAGATGAAGCAAGATGAGGCAAGATGAGACAAGATGTGGAAAGATGAGGCAAGATGAAGTAAGATGAAGCAAGAATAAGTACTGTGTACTCCAGTCTAACCACTTTTGGAGCACAGAACAGCTGCCCTCAACCATTTGACCCAAGTGTATATCTCTCCCTCCCTCAACCAACAACTACAGACTACTCTGACCTGCCATCTTCTCCATGTGTGTCTTAAGGACGTGTGTGGAAAAGAGTTGCATCAGTAGGTAGAATGGTGTCCCTCCTGGTGTGAGGAGCAGGGAGGCTGCAATGGGTGGCAGTCTGGAGGAGGGGTCCTCCTAGATGGAGGGGGAGGGATGGTGTGATGAGGGCAGGGGGTGGGGGATCAAGGAGTCAATGACGGCCAGGACCACATCACATTGTAAAGTGGGAATGGGAGTGTAGGCGGTGTAGGCGTGGAGCTGAGGGGCAGGAGTAGAGGATGTGCAGCTGGCACTGGGGACCAGGAAGGGGTGGTGGGATGAGGACAGACCTAGCAGGGGACGCTACAGGAAGAAGTGGAGTACAAACAAACAGAGGAAGAAGCAGTACCAGTGGCCATACACAGGGCAGCCAGTCCCAAACAAGCAGCACACATCTGGGGCCTTGGGCTTCAACCGTCTGACTCTTGTCATCTCCTCGGCCATCTCCTCCCAGAAGAGCAGCAGGCAAACAGAACAGACACACAATACAATTGTGTGACGTGTACACAATTAACACATGAGGAATGTCAACACTCACACAATCACACACAGAGCGGACAATAACAGCAACTGATGGCTCAGGTCTAATTGCTCTGAAATAAACTTATATCAAATACAATTCCAACTAATTCTGTGAGTGCAGTCATGTTTCATAAAGGATACACTCAGTGCTGTGTGAGTTGTATCACACGAAAGGACTTGTTGACAAAAGGGACAGCAAAACTGGCCAACAATCACTTCTCTCTGCCCAATCACCAGCTCATTCGCTAACTCACTTCAGAGTACAAGTCTCCTCACACTACAGCTGGCCCCCACAGGCAAGCAGGCGCCCCAAACTCGTTCTTACTATCACTTACACTTAATACACAGTTAACACATAGTTAACACCTGCAGCACACACTGCGGGAACAAGTCTGGGGCAAGTGTACACCAAACACTACACACACCACATGTCTCAGTTCCACAATTACTCTGCCACGCCTCAATACATTTCACGCCTAGCATGCAGTGGTTGTCCGAGTGCTACAAGGGTGTGTTGAATAACCCCCACATGCACTCATGTAGCTGTGTTCTCCTGTCATGTTGGCTGGTAGGTCGGTGTTCCCTATCTATTTAGTTGACACCCACTGGTGTAATGTAGTGCATGTTTCCCACAGAGATTTTTGTCACCTACGGCTGCCTCCCTATTGGAGGTGACAAGTGTGACTTGTTGTGTTACATAGGGATGGCTTGAATACACAAATGCCCCTCCTTAGCAGCTGGTTGGGAGACACAATGTACACAAGTCAACAGTGTGTGCACATCACCTAGTCACACCCAACACATCCACAGCATGTCAATGATCAATGCAAAGCAATTTCTGACAGCTTTTGAAGGCAATGTAGATACATTTTATACCATTCCCTGCCAAGTATTGCTATATAGCAGCAAATGACATACATACACACGAGCCAATCAATGATTAGTTCAATTTGCAGCGTTCAATCAATTAAGAGGTTCCAGTGACTAATGACATGTAACCATAACTTGAATGTGGAGGACTGCCCCAGCACAGCTCTCTGGAAGAGACAGCACACTACTTGTCAGTCTACACTGCTCCGGTCCCACAGGCCAAGAAGCAATCTGCTTGTGTTAGCTCCACCTCCTCAAAACATAAGAGTGTACAGAATGTGCTGAGTGGTGGCAGGTGTGTGCTGTGAATAGGGAAGTGATGTCACTGTGCAATAAATGGCACACCACACACATAAACTTAGCTACTTTAACCAACTCCTTGCCAGTGACCACGGTTTAGTGCATTTACGTAGCTACAGCTGGTTTTCGCCAATAAATCAGCAAGGCATAATTGAGTAGCCACAATGGCACTGACAGATTACCTCAGAGCAGCACAGTCCCGAACAAGCAGCACACACCTTGGGCCTTGGGCTCCAACCCCTCACTCTTGGCATCTCTCCTCCCAGGAGAGCGGCAGGCAAACAGAACAGCACACCT
This sequence comes from Ianthella basta, assembly GCA_964019415.1. Lineage (NCBI taxonomy): Eukaryota > Metazoa > Porifera > Demospongiae > Verongiida > Ianthellidae > Ianthella > Ianthella basta. The sequence goes on from OZ025884.1 coordinate 1,128,782, forward strand.
CTGGGAATAGAAAGCTACAGTTGACGGACACTTGCTGTAGGCATTCAGACTTTGATAGGAACGCTACCGGGGGAACAAGTCAAGATGGACAGGGAACGTGACAAGCACGACTCCTCGCACGGCTGGAGGAAGTGAGGCGAGGTAACCCGGCCGGAAGTGTTGTGTGCAATTGGGGGCGTTACCTTGTAGCTTGTGCAATCCACTCTCTCGTCCAAGTGATTGGAAGCAAAGATCTTTGTTGGAAGCGATCTGGTCCGTCGGCCAAACTAGTCTCTTTCGTGATCGGTGAGACATCGAGACTGTAAAGTAAGTAAAGCAGGGGGTTACCGAACACTGCGCCGCGCTCCGTCTGCATTCGAAGGAACAGCTTCTCACTGTGTCAGTTTTTACATGGACTCTTGTGCTAACTGCATACAGAAAGGAAGCTGTTCTACCGCGTGCAGGCGAAACGTGGCGCCCTGTTCGGAAACACCATCTTGTTCGGACCCCCCTCCCCTCCCTTACCTTTGTACGCACGCACTATAGTGCGTGTCACCACATGGGCCGGGGGGGGGGGGGGGGGGGGGGCGGCATTGCTAGTGGCCAGTGGTCCACTGGTGTCTGGAGGTCGGGACACATTTGGTGTAGCCAGCTAGTCAAACAATCTGTGTAGCGTACAGTGGGCGAGTACGCGATACCAGACACACTTGTGGGCCATACGTTAACTATTGTATATAGTTATTGTATTAAGTTGTATTAAGTTAATTAAGGTATATAGTGAAATGATGGACGTGGAGTTAGGCTGCTATGTGCACTCTATCACACTGTTCTGATCATTACAGTTTACAACTGTCACACAATGGGAGGTATCATTAGCAGGTGGTGCTTGGGCCGTACTGCTGCTGTTGTTGCTGCTGGTGCTGATGATGTGGAGGAGGAGGCTGCAAGTGAACAAAGCCCAGATAATACAGACACTCCCCTGGACCACACCTACCGGCAACAGACCTGCCTCTGGGATGTCACCTACAAGATGAAGGAACTTGTCAAGGTGCTTATGAGCTTGAGTACATGTGTTAACACAGAGGGTTTGACATCCCACAGTCAGGATGCTGGTTGGCTATGACTAGCTAGCTAAGTGTTGCATCCAGCAACATGAGGGAGGGTTGTGTTGGACACACACCCTAGTCTGTGCTAGTTGGGGGCTATGTATGATGAAGGCATAGGATGCCTGCTCTCTGGGCTACAGCTGTCATGGTCACAGGTGGCGTGCTGCCTACTCCTCTCCAACCTTTACCATTTGTACTAGTTCTTGTGTGTGAGATCACCTTTAAACAAGCAGCCCCATTGTACATCACACCTCTACATGGTGGAGCATTGTGTCTGTGTACATGCACTCAGCATACAGTGACCCAATGTTGCATTGCAGTAACAGAAAGCAATAAAGATTGAAACATTTAACAGCTGTCAATTGTCTGTTCTGTTCGCAGTGAGTCGACCAGTCGATGGTCAGGGCCATGCTGGTGAAGTGGCCCATGAGCAGCGGACACCAGTGAGTTGTGTGTGTGTGTGTGTGTTGTGCACTTCTGTGAGTGTGTACCTTCTGCATGGGCAAGAAGTGGCAGTCCTGTGTGCTGTTGTGTGGCTGACGGTTTCTTTGTGCCCGAGTCATCTGTGACCAACTGTAGATGTAGCTTTGGTATGTGCTACTAGTCACATCAAACGATAGTAAAGGTTAGTAGAAGCCCAGTAATCTTGTGTTGTGCGTGTTGTGCACTCTTGTCAGTGGGTATGCCTTGCCTACACTTAGCATCATGGTGAACTTGGGCTACCTTGTCTCAATCACTGATTCTGCTCATCATCAGCTACTGAGTAGGAGCAGGCAATATCCATATTTCACCAGTCACAAAATGTGAGGTTACCTGGTGACGTGTGGATACTGTTAGTGTACAAACTACTTGACTGATAAAGTGTAGCTATGAATGGCTCCTATAAGGATTGCATGGGATCACCCGCTCATGTGCTAACCTGTGTATCAGCCCCTCCTTCACTTGTGTCTACAAGTAAAGGCCTACATTACCACCAGTTAGTGCTCTACTGTTCTGTGTGGTCCTCTTCTCTCCCACCCTCAGGTGCCTCCTGTACTCCCTGGACCACTGCCTGACACAGTTCAAGGTATGTTGTACTGTGACTTCCATATAAGGAGTGGTAGTGTTTGCACAAATGGTGGGCACCAAGTGGGTCTATTCTCCTTCTCAGCTTCCATTGCCACAAATTACATCACTAGTAACTAGCCATGTGTGTGTGTGTGTGTGTGTGTGTGTGTGTGTGTGTGTGTGTGTGTGTGTGTGTGTGTGTGTGTGTGTGTGTGTGTGTGTGTGTGTGTGTGTGTGTGTGTGTGTGTGTGTGTGTGTGTGTGTGTGTGTGTGTGTGTGTGTGTGTGTGTGTGTGTGTGTGTGTGTGTGTGTGTGTGTGTGCATGTGTATACAGTTAGGATTCAAACTGCTCTCTGCTGCTCTGAGAAGAGCTGGCTTTAATGTGTGGATTGCACATCTCTGTAGAAGGAGACCCTGATGAAGAAGGTGGAACAAGAACGTAAGCAGGAGATGAAGCTATCCCGGCTTCAAGCAGTGCAGAGGGTGAAGCAGTACAAACAAGTGAGTACAGTGGAGGGCACGTGCATTAGTGATGGCAGAGGTCAGAGACAACTGGAGTTGTGAGCTGTCAGAGTGCGTGTGTGTCCACTACTTGTTTCTGTGTTGCCCATGCAGGGAGTGCAGTCAAAGAAGGACACACCAAAGGGTTATGTCCCACCGTGGAAGAGAGTGCAATCCCATTTCAGCTCATTGTATATGTAATTACACACCCTGAGTGTCCCACATGGTGACGAGAGAAGAGAAGGGCGCGAGACCGACTCCTCTAACGTTTAACGAGGCCAGCACAGGTTCAGCCACCGCGGTGTGTAGCAGAGGTGCAACCAGCAACTCAGTCTCAGGACCAAGCTCCATGTTTGCTCCAGTTGTTACAAAGGTCAGTCTCTCTACGTGTTGTCTGCGGTTGTGGGTTTGTAGTGAAAGTGGCTGAAAATGGATGTGTTTGTAAGTACACGTGTGACATGTGCTCTGGTACGTATACTAAATGGAGTGTGTGTGACATGTGCTCTGGTACGTATACTAAATGGAGTGTGTGTGACATGTGCTCTGGTACGTGTACTAAATGGAGTGTGTGTGACATGTGCTCTGGTACGTATACTAAATGGAGTGTGTGTGACATGTGCTCTGGTACGTATACTAAATGGAGTGTGTGTGACATGTGCTCTGGTGCGTATACTAAATGGAGTGTGCGTGACATGTGCTCTGGTACGTATACTAAATGGAGTGTGTGTGACATGTGCTCTGGTACGTATACTAGATGGAGTGTGTGTGACATGTGCTCTGGTACGTATACTAAATGGAGTGTGTGTGACATGTGCTCTGGTACGTATACTAAATGGAGTGTGTGAGACATGTGCTCTGGTACGTATACTAAATGGAGTGTGTGTGACATGTGCTCTGGTACGTATACTAAATGGAGTGCGTGTGACATGTGCTCTGGTACGTATACTAAATGGAGTGTGTGTGACATGTGCTCTGGTACGTATACTAAATGGAGTGTGTGTGACATGTGCTCTGGTACGTGTACTAAATGGAGTGTGTGTGACATGTGCTCTGGTACGTATACTAAATGGAGTGTGTGAGACATGTGCTCTGGTACGTATACTAAATGAAGTGTGTGTGACATGTGCTCTGGTACGTATACTAAATGGAGTGCGTGTGACATGTGCTCTGGTACGTATACTAAATGGAGTGTGTGTGACATGTGCTCTGGTACGTATACTAAATGGAGTGTGTGTGACATGTGCTCTGGTACGTGTACTAAATGGAGTGTGTGTGACATGTGCTCTGGTACGTGTACTAAATGGAGTGCGTGTGACATGTGCTCTGGTACGTATACTAAATGGAGTGTGTGTGACATGTGCTCTGGTACGTGTACTAAATGGAGTGTGTGTGACATGTGCTCTGGTACGTATACTAAATGGAGTGTGTGTGACATGTGCTCTGGTACGTGTACTAAATGGAGTGTGTGTGACATGTGCTCTGGTACGTATACTAAATGGAGTGTGCGTGACATGTGCTCTGGTACGTGTACTAAATGGAGTGTGTGTGACATGTGCTCTGGTACGTATACTAAATGGAGTGTGCGTGACATGTGCTCTGGTACGTGTACTAAATGGAGTGTGTGTGACATGTGCTCTGGTACGTGTACTAAATGGAGTGTGTGTGACATGTGCTCTGGTATGTATACTAAATGGAGTGTGTGTGACATGTGCTCTGGTACGTATACTAAATGGAGTGTGTGTGACATGTGCTCTGGTACGTATACTAAATGGAGTGTGTGTGACATGTGCTCTGGTACGTGTACTAAATGGAGTGTGTGTGACATGTGCTCTGGTGCATATACTAAATGGAGAGTGTGTGACACGAGCTCTGGTACGTATACTAAATGGAGTGTGTGTGACATGTGCTCTGGTACGTATACTAAATGGAGTGTGTGTGACATGTGCTCTGGTACGTGTACTAAATGGAGTGTGTGTGACATGTGCTCTGGTACGTGTACTAAATGGAGTGCGTGTGACATGTGCTCTGGTACGTATACTAAATGGAGTGTGTGTGACATGTGCTCTGGTACGTGTACTAAATGGAGTGTGTGTGACATGTGCTCTGGTACGTGTACTAAATGGAGTGTGTGTGACATGTGCTCTGGTACGTGTACTAAATGGAGTGTGTGTGACATGTGCTCTGGTACGTATACTAAATGGAGTGTGCGTGACATGTGCTCTGGTACGTGTACTAAATGGAGTGTGTGTGACATGTGCTCTGGTACGTATACTAAATGGAGTGTGCGTGACATGTGCTCTGGTACGTGTACTAAATGGAGTGTGTGTGACATGTGCTCTGGTACGTATACTAAATGGAGTGTGTGTGACATGTGCTCTGGTACGTGTACTAAATGGAGTGTGTGTGACATGTGCTCTGGTACGTGTGCTAAATGGAGTGTGTGTGACATGTGCTCTGGTACGTATACTAAATGGAGTGTGTGTGACATGTGCTCTGGTACGTGTACTAAATGGAGTGTGTGTGACATGTGTTCTGGTGCATATACTAAATGGAGAGTGTGTGACACGAGCTCTGGTACGTATACTAAATGGAGTGTGTGTGACATGTGCTCTGGTACATGTACTAAATGGAGTGTGTGTGACATGTTCTCTGGTACGTATACTAAATGGAGTGTGTGTGACATGTGCTCTGGTACGTGTACTAAATGGAGTGTGTGTGACATGTGCTCTGGTGCATATACTAAATGGAGAGTGTGTGACACGAGCTCTGGTACGTATACTAAATGGAGTGTGTGTGACATGTGCTCTGGTACGTGTACTAAATGGAGTGTGTGTGACATGTGCTCTGGTATGTGTACTAAATGGAGTGTGTGTGACATGTGCTCTGGTACGTATACTAAATGGAGTGTGTGTGACATGTGCTCTGGTACGTATACTAAATGGAGTGTGTGTGACATGTGCTCTGGTACGTATACTAAATGGAGTGTGTGTGACATGTGCTCTGGTACGTGTACTAAATGGAGTGTGTGTGACATGTGCTCTGGTACGTATACTAAATGGAGTGTGTGTGACATGTGCTCTGGTACGTATACTAAATGGAGTGTGTGTGACATGTGCTCTCGTACGTGTACTAAATGGAGTGTGTGTGACATGTGCTCTGGTACGTATACTAAATGGAGTGTGCGTGACATGTGCTCTGGTACGTATACTAAATGGAGTGTGTGTGGCATGTGCTCTGGTACGTATACTAAATGGAGTGTGTGTGACATGTGCTCTGGTACGTATACTAAATGGAGTGTGTGTGACATGTGCTCTGGTACGTGTACTAAATGGAGTGTGTGTGACATGTGCTCTGGTACGTATACTAAATGGAGTGTGTGTGACATGTGCTCTGGTACGTATACTAAATGGAGTGTGTGTGACATGTGCTCTGGTACGTATACTAAATGGAGTGTGTGTGACATGTGCTCTGGTACGTATACTAAATGGAGTGTGTGTGACATGTGCTCTGGTACGTATACTAAATGGAGTGTGTGTGACATGTGCTCTGGTACGTATACTAAATGGAGTGTGTGTGACATGTGCTCTGGTACGTATACTAAATGGAGTGTGTGTGACATGTGCTCTGGTACGTATACTAAATGGAGTGTGTGTGACATGTGCTCTGGTACGTATACTAAATGGAGTGTGTGTGACATGTGCTCTGGTACGTGTACTAAATGGAGTGTGTGTGACATGTGCTCTGGTGCATATACTAAATGGAGAGTGTGTGACACGAGCTCTGGTACGTATACTAAATGGAGTGTGTGTGACATGTGCTCTGGTACGTATACTAAATGGAGTGTGTGTGACATGTGCTCTGGTACGTGTACTAAATGGAGTGTGTGTGACATGTGCTCTGGTACGTATACTAAATGGAGTGTGCGTGACATGTGCTCTGGTACGTATACTAAATGGAGTGTGTGTGACATGTGCTCTGGTACGTATACTAAATGGAGTGTGTGTGACATGTGCTCTGGTACGTATACTAAATGGAGTGTGTGTGACATGTGCTCTGGTACGTGTACTAAATGGAGTGTGTGTGACATGTGCTCTGGTACGTGTACTAAATGGAGTGTGTGAGACATGTGCTCTGGTACGTATACTAAATGGAGTGCGTGTGACATGTGCTCTGGTGCGTATACTAAATGGAGTGTGTGTGACATGTGCTCTGGTACGTATACTAAATGGAGTGTGTGTGACATGTGCTCTGGTACGTATACTAAATGGAGTGTGTGTGACATGTGCTCTGGTACGTGTACTAAATGGAGTGTGTGTGACATGTGCTCTGGTGCGTGTACTAAATGGAGTGTGTGAGACATGTGCTCTGGTACGTATACTAAATGGAGTGCGTGTGACATGTGCTCTGGTACGTATACTAAATGGAGTGTGTGTGACATGTGCTCTGGTACGTATACTAAATGGAGTGTGTGTGACATGTGCTCTGGTACGTGTACTAAATGGAGTGTGTGTGACATGTGCTCTGGTACGTATACTAAATGGAGTGTGTGTGACATGTGCTCTGGTACGTGTACTAAATGGAGTGTGTGTGACATGTGCTCTGGTACGTATACTAAATGGAGTGTGTGTGACATGTGCTCTGGTACTTGTACTAAATGGAGTGTGTGTGACATGTGCTCTGGTACGTATACTAAATGGAGTGTGTGTGACATGTGCTCTGGTACGTATACTAAATGGAGTGTGTGTGACATGTGCTCTGGTACGTATACTAAATGGAGTGTGTGTGACATGTGCTCTGGTACGTATACAAAATGGAGTGTGTGTGACATGTGCTCTGGTATGTGTACTAAATGGAGTGTGTGTGACATGTGCTCTGGTACGTATACTAAATGGAGTGTGTGTGACATGTGCTCTGGTACGTATACTAAATGGAGTGTGTGTGACATGTGCTCTGGTACGTATACTAAATGGAGTGTGTGTGACATGTGCTCTGGTACGTGTACTAAATGGAGTGTGTGTGACATGTGCTCATGTACGTATACTAAATGGAGTGTGTGTGACATGTGCTCTGGTACGTATACTAAATGGAGTGTGCGTGACATGTGCTCTGGTACGTGTACTAAATGGAGTGTGTGTGACATGTGCTCTGGTACGTATACTAAATGGAGTGTGCGTGACATGTGCTCTGGTACGTATACTAAATGGAGTGTGTGTGGCATGTGCTCTGGTACGTATACTAAATGGAGTGTGTGTGACATGTGCTCTGGTACGTGTACTAAATGGAGTGTGTGTGACATGTGCTCTGGTACGTGTACTAAATGGAGTGTGTGTGACATGTGCTCTGGTACGTATACTAAATGGAGTGTGTGTGACATGTGCTCTGGTACGTATACTAAATGGAGTGTGTGTGACATGTGCTCTGGTACGTGTACTAAATGGAGTGTGTGTGACATGTGCTCTGGTACGTGTACTAAATGGAGTGTGTGTGACATGTGCTCTGGTACGTATACTAAATGGAGTGTGTGACATGTGCTCTGATACGTGTACTAAATGGAGTGTGTGTGACATGTGCTCTGGTACGTGTACTAAATTGAGTGAATGTGACATGTGCTCTGGTACGTATACTAAATGGAGTGTGTGTGACATGTGCTCTGGTACGTGTACTAAATGGAGTGTGTGTGACATGTGCTCTGGTACGTATACTAAATGGAGTGTGTGTGACATGTGCTCTGGTACGTATACTAAATGGAGTGTGTGTGACATGTGCTCTGGTACGTGTACTAAATGGAGTGTGTGTGACATGTGCTCTGGTACGTATACTAAATGGAGTGCATGTGACATGTGCTCTGGTACGTATACTAAATGGAGTGTGTGTGACATGTGCTCTGGTACGTATACTAAATGGAGTGTGTGTGACATGTGCTCTGGTACGTATACTAAATGGAGTGTGTGTGACATGTGCTCTGGTACGTATACTAAATGGAGTGTGTGTGACATGTGCTCTGGTACGTATACTAAATGGAGTGTGTGTGACATGTGCTCTGGTACGTGTACTAAATGGAGTGTGTGTGACATGTGCTCTGGTACGTGTACTAAATGGAGTGTGTGTGACATGTGCTCTGGTACGTATACTAAATGGAGTGTGTGTGACATGTGCTCTGGTACGTATACTAAATGGAGTGTGTGTGACATGTGCTCTGGTACGTATACTAAATGGAGTGTGTGTGACATGTGCTCTGGTACGTATACTAAATGGAGTGTGTGTGACATGTGCTCTGGTACGTATACTAAATGGAGTGTGTGTGACATGTGCTCTGGTACGTGTACTAAATGGAGTGTGTGTGACATGTGCTCTGGTACGTGTACTAAATGGAGTGTGTGTGACATGTGCTCTGGTACGTGTACTAAATGGAGTGTGTGTGACATGTGCTCTGGTACGTGTACTAAATGGAGTGTGTGTGACATGTGCTCTGGTGCGTATACTAAATGGAGTGTGTGTGACATGTGCTCTGGTACGTGTACTAAATGGAGTGTGTGTGACATGTGCTCTGGTACGTGTACTAAATGGAGTGTGTGTGACATGTGCTCTGGTGCGTATACTAAATGGAGTGTGCGTGACATGTGCTCTGGTACGTGTACTAAATGGAGTGTGTGTGACATGTGCTCTGGTACGTATACTAAATGGAGTGTGTGTGACATGTGCTCTGGTACGTATACTAAATGGAGTGCGTGTGACATGTGCTCTGGTGCGTGTACTAAATGGAGTGTGTGTGACATGTGCTCTGGTGTGTATACTAAATGGAGTGCATGTGACATGTGCTCTGGTACGTATACTAAATGGAGTGTGTGTGACATGTGCTCTGGTACGTATACTAAATGGAGTGTGTGTGACATGTGCTCTGGTACGTATACTAAATGGAGTGTGTGTGACATGTGCTCTGGTACGTATACTAAATGGAGTGTGTGTGACATGTGCTCTGGTACGTATACTAAATGGAGTGTGTGTGACATGTGCTCTGGTACGTATACTAAATGGAGTGTGTGTGACATGTGCTCTGGTACGTATACTAAATGGAGTGTGTGTGACATGTGCTCTGGTACGTATACTAAATGGAGTGTGTGTGACATGTGCTCTGGTACGTGTACTAAATGGAGTGTGTGTGACATGTGCTCTGGTACGTGTACTAAATGGAGTGTGTGTGACATGTGCTCTGGTACGTATACTAAATGGAGTGTGTGTGACATGTGCTCTGGTACGTATACTAAATGGAGTGTGTGTGACATGTGCTCTGGTACGTATACTAAATGGAGTGTGTGTGACATGTGCTCTGGTACGTGACATGTGCTCTGGTACGTGTACTAAATGGAGTGTGTGTGACATATGCTCTGGTACGTATACTAAATGGAGTGTGTGTGACATGTGCTCTGGTACGTATACTAAATGGAGTGTGTGTGACATGTGCTCTGGTACGTATACTAAATGGAGTGTGAGTGACATGTGCTCTGGTACGTGTACTAAATGGAGTGTGTGTGACATGTGCTCTGGTACGTGTACTAAATGGAGTGTGTGTGACATGTGCTCTGGTACGTATACTAAATGGAGTGTGTGTGACATGTGCTCTGGTACGTATACTAAATGGAGTGTGTGTGACATGTGCTCTGGTACGTATACTAAATGAAGTGTGTGTGACATGTGCTCTGGTACGTATACTAAATGGAGTGTGTGTGACATGTGCTCTGGTACGTATACTAAATGGAGTGTGTGTGACATGTGCTCTGGTACGTGTACTAAATGGAGTGTGTGTGACATGTGCTCTGGTACGTGTACTAAATGGAGTGTGTGTGACATGTGCTCTGGTACGTGTACTAAATGGAGTGTGTGTGACATGTGCTTTGGTACGTATACTAAATGGAGTGCGTGTGACATGTGCTCTGGTACGTATACTAAATGGAGTGTGTGTGACATGTGCTCTGGTACGTATACTAAATGGAGTGTGTGTGACATGTGCTCTGGTACGTGTACTAAATGGAGTGTGTGTGACATGTGCTCTGGTACGTGTACTAAATGGAGTGTGTGTGACATGTGCTCTGGTACGTGTACTAAATGGAGTGTGTGTGACATGTGCTCTGGTACGTGTACTAAATGGAGTGTGTGTGACATGTGCTCTGGTACGTGTACTAAATGGAGTGTGTGTGACATGTGCTCTGGTGCGTATACTAAATGGAGTGTGTGTGACATGTGCTCTGGTACGTGTACTAAATGGAGTGTGTGTGGCATGTGCTCTGGTACGTGTACTAAATGGAGTGTGTGTGGCATGTGCTCTGGTACGTGTACTAAATGGAGTGTGTGTGGCATGTGCTCTGGTACGTGTACTAAATGGAGTGTGTGTGACATGTGCTCTGGTACGTGTACTAAATGGAGTGTGTGTGACATGTTCTCTGGTACGTATACTAAATGGAGTGCGTGTGACATGTGCTCTGGTACGTATACTAAATGGAGTGAGTGTGACATGTGCTCTGGTACGTGTACTAAATGGAGTGTGTGTGACATGTGCTCTGGTACGTATGCTAAATGGAGTGTGTGTGACATGTGCTCTGGTACGTATACTAAATGGAGTGTGTGTGACATGTTCTCTGGTACGTATGCTAAATGGAGTGTGTGTGACATGTTCTCTGGTACGTATACTAAATGGAGTGTGTGTGACATGTGCTCTGGTACGTGTACTAAATGGAGTGTGTGTGACATGTTCTCTGGTACGTATACTAAATGGAGTGTGTGTGACATGTGCTCTGGTGCGTATACTAAATGGAGTGTGTGTGACATGTGCTCTGGTACGTGTACTAAATAGAGTGTGTGTGACATGTGCTCTGGTACGTATGCTAAATGGAGTGTGTGTGACATGTGCTCTGGTACGTATACTAAATGGTGTGTGCGTGACATGTGCTCTGGTACGTATACTAAATGGAGTGTGTGTGACATGTGCTCTGGTACGTGTACTAAATGGTGTGTGCGTGACATGTGCTCTGGTACGTATGCTAAATGGAGTGTGCGTGACATGTGCTCTGGTACGTGTACTAAATGGAGTGTGTGTGACATGTGCTCTGGTACGTATACTAAATGGAGTGTGCGTGACATGTGCTCTGGTACGTATACTAAATGGAGTGTGTGCGACATGTGCTCTGGTACGTATACTAAATGGAGTGCATGTGACATGTGCTCTGGTACGTATGCTAAATGGAGTGTGTGTGACATGTGCTCTGGTACGTATGCTAAATGGAGTGTGTGTGACATGTGCTCTGGTACGTGTACTAAATGGAGTGTGTGTGACATGTGCTCTGGTACGTATGCTAAATGGAGTGTGTGTGACATGTGCTCTGGTACGTATACTAAATGGAGTGTGTGTGACATGTGCTCTGGTACGTATACTAAATGGAGTGTGTGTGACATGTGCTCTGGTACGTATGCTAAATGGAGTGTGTGTGACATGTGCTCTGGTACGTATACTAAATGGAGTGTGTGTGACATGTGCTCTGGTACGTATGCTAAATGGAGTGTGTGTGACATGTGCTCTGGTACGTGTACTAAATGGAGTGTGTGTGACATGTGCTCTGGTACGTATGCTAAATGGAGTGTGTGTGACATGTGCTCTGGTACGTATATTAAATGGAGAGTGTGTGACATGTGCTCTGGTACGTGTACTAAATGGAGTGTGTGTGACATGTGCTCTGGTACGTGTACTAAATGGAGTGTGTGTGACATGTGCTCTGGTACGTGTACTAAGTGGAGTGTGTGTGACATGTGCTCTGGTGCGTGTACTAAATGGAGTGTGTGTGACATGTGCTCTGGTACGTATACTAAATGGAGTGTGTGTGACATGTGCTTTGATACGTGTACTAAATGGAGAGTGTGTGACATGTGCTCTGGTACGTGTACTAAATGGAGTGTGTGTGACATGTGCTCTGGTACGTATACTAAATGGAGTGTGTGTGACATGTGCTCTGGTACGTATACTAAATGGAGTGTGTGTGACATGTGCTCTGGTACGTATACTAAATGGAGTGTGTGTGACATGTGCTCTGGTACGTATACTAAATGGAGTGTGTGTGACATGTGCTCTGGTACGTGTACTAAATGGAGTGTGTGTGACATGTGCTCTGGTGCGTGTACTAAATGGAGTGTGTGTGACATGTGCTCTGGTACGTATACTAAATGGAGTGTGTGTGACATGTGCTCTGGTACGTGTACTAAATGGAGTGTGTGTGACATGTGCTCTGGTACGTGTACTAAATGGAGTGTGTGTGACATGTGCTCTGGTGCGTGTACTAAATGGAGTGTGTGTGACATGTGCTCTGGTACGTATACTAAATGGAGAGTGTGTGACATGTGCTCTGGTACGTGTACTAAATGGAGTGTGTGTGACATGTGCTCTGGTACGTGTACTAAATGGAGAGTGTGTGACATGTGCTCTGGTACGTGTACTAAATGGAGTGTGTGTGACATGTGCTCTGGTACGTGTACTAAATGGAGTGTGTGTGACATGTGCTCTGGTGCGTGTACTAAATGGAGTGTGTGTGACATGTGCTCTGGTACGTATACTAAATGGAGTGTGTGTGACATGTGCTCTGGTACGTATACTAAATGGAGTGTGTGTGACATGTGCTCTGGTGCGTGTACTAAATGGAGTGTGTGTGACATGTGCTCTGGTACGTATACTAAATGGAGTGTGTGTGACATGTGCTCTGGTGCGTATACTAAATGGAGTGTGTGTGACATGTGCTCTGGTGCGTGTACTAAATGGAGTGTGTGTGACATGTGCTCTGGTGCGTGTACTAAATGGAGTGTGTGTGACATGTGCTCTGGTGCGTATACTAAATGGAGTGTGTGTGACATGTGCTCTGGTACGTATACTAAATGGAGTGTGTGTGACATGTGCTCTGGTGCGTGTACTAAATGGAGTGTGTGTGACATGTGCTCTGGTGCGTATACTAAATGGAGTGTGTGTGACATGTGCTCTGGTGCGTATACTAAATGGAGTGTGTGTGACATGTGCTCTGGTGCGTGTACTAAATGGAGTGTGTGTGACATGTGCTCTGGTGCGTATACTAAATGGAGTGTGTGTGACATGTGCTCTGGTGCGTATACTAAATGGAGTGTGTGTGACATGTGCTCTGGTACGTATACTAAATGGAGTGTGTGTGACATGTGCTCTGGTACGTATGCTAAATGGAGTGTGTGTGACATGTGCTCTGGTGCGTATACTAAATGGAGTGTGTGTGACATGTGCTCTGGTACGTGTACTAAATGGAGTGTGTGTGACATGTGCTCTGGTACGTATGCTAAATGGAGTGTGTGTGACATGTGCTCTGGTGGATATACTAAATGGAGTGTGTGTGACATGTGCTCTGGTGGATATACTAAATGGAGTGTGTGTGACATGTGCTCTGGTACGTGTACTAAATGGAGTGTGTGTGACATGTGCTCTGGTACGTATACTAAATGGAGTGTGTGTGACATGTGCTCTGGTACGTGTACTAAATGGAGTGTGTGTGACATGTGCTCTGGTACGTTGGAGTGTGTGTGACATGTGCTCTGGTACGTATACTAAATGGAGTGTGTGTGACATGTGCTCTGGTGCGTTTACTAAATGGAGTGTGTGTGACATGTGCTCTGGTACGTTGGAGTGTGTGTGACATGTGCTCTGGTACGTTGGAGTGTGTGTGACATGTGCTCTGGTACGTATACTAAATGGAGTGTGTGTGACTTGTGCTCTGGTACGTATACTAAATGGAGTGTGTGTGACATGTGCTCTGGTACGTATCTTAAATGGAGTGTGTGTGACATGTGCTCTGGTACGTATACTAAATGGAGTGTGTGTGACATGTGCTCTGGTACGTGTACTAAATGGAGTGTGTGTGACATGTGCTCTGGTACGTATACTAAATGGAGTGTGTGTGACATGTGCTCTGGTACGTGTACTAAATGGAGTGTGTGTGACATGTGCTCTGGTACGTGTACTAAATGGAGTGTGTGTGACATGTGCTCTGGTGCGTATACTAAATGGAGTGTGTGTGACATGTTCTCTGGTACGTGTACTAAATGGAGTGTGTGTGACATGTGCTCTGGTACGTATACTAAATGGAGTGTGTGTGACATGTGCTCTGGTACGTATACTAAATGGAGTGTGTGTGACATGTGCTCTGGTACGTATACTAAATGGAGTGTGTGTGACATGTGCTCTGGTACGTATACTAAATGGAGTGTGTGTGACATGTGCTCTGGTACGTATACTAAATGGAGTGTGTGTGACATGTGCTCTGGTACGTATCTTAAATGGAGTGTGTGTGACATGTGCTCTGGTACGTATACTAAATGGAGTGTGTGTGACATGTGCTCTGGTACGTGTACTAAATGGAGTGTGTGTGACATGTGCTCTGGTACGTATACTAAATGGAGTGTGTGTGACATGTGCTCTGGTACGTGTACTAAATGGAGTGTGTGTGACATGTGCTCTGGTACGTGTACTAAATGGAGTGTGTGTGACATGTGCTCTGGTGCGTATACTAAATGGAGTGTGTGTGACATGTTCTCTGGTACGTGTACTAAATGGAGTGTGTGTGACATGTGCTCTGGTACGTATACTAAATGGAGTGTGTGTGACATGTGCTCTGGTACGTATACTAAATGGAGTGTGTGTGACATGTGCTCTGGTACGTATGCTAAATGGACTGTGTGTGACATGTGCTCTGGTACGTATACTAAATGGAGTGTGTGTGACATGTGCTCTGGTACGTGTGCTAAATGGAGTGTGTGTGACATGTGCTCTGGTACGTGTGCTAAATGGAGTGTGTGTGACATGTGCTCTGGTACGTATACTAAATGGAGTGTGTTTGACATGTGCTCTGGTACTTGTGCTAAATGGAGTGTGTGTGACATGTGCTCTGGTACGTATACTAAATGGAGTGTGTGTGACATGTGCTCTGGTACGTATACTAAATGGAGTGTGTGTGACATGTGCTCTGGTACGTGTACTAAATGGAGTGTGTGTGACATGTGCTCTGGTACGTGTGCTAAATGGAGTGTGTGTGACATGTGCTCTGGTACGTGTGCTGAATGGAGTGTGTGTGACATGTGCTCTGGTACGTGTACTTAATGGAGTGTGAGTGACATGTGCTCTGGTACGTATGCTAAATGGAGTGTGTGTGACATGTGCTCTGGTACGTATGCTAAATGGAGTGTGTGTGACATGTGCTCTGGTACGTATACTAAATGGAGTGTGTGTGACATGTGCTCTGGTACGTGTACTAAATGGAGTGTTGTGTGACATGTGCTCTGGTACGTATACTAAATGGAGTGTGTGTGACATGTGCTCTGGTACGTATACTAAATGGAGTGTGTGTGACATGTGCTCTGGTACGTATACTAAATGGAGTGTGTGTGACATGTGCTCTGGTACGTATACTAAATGGAGTGTGTGTGACATGTGCTCTGGTACGTATACTAAATGGAGTGTGCGTGACATGTGCTCTGGTACGTATACTAAATGGAGTGTGTGTGACATGTGCTCTGGTACGTATACTAAATGGAGTGTGTGTGACATGTGCTCTGGTACGTATACTAAATGGAGTGTGTGTGACATGTGCTCTGGTACGTATACTAAATGGAGTGTGTGTGACATGTGCTCTGGTACGTATACTAAATGGAGTGTGTGTGACATGTGCTCTGGTACGTATACTAAATGGAGTGTGTGTGACATGTGCTCTGGTACGTGTACTAAATGGAGTGTGTGTGACATGTGCTCTGGTGCGTTTACTAAATGGAGTGTGTGTGACATGTGCTCTGGTACGTGTACTAAATGGAGTGTGTGTGACATGTGCTCTGGTGCGTTTACTAAATGGAGTGTGTGTGACATGTGCTCTGGTACGTGTACTAAATGGAGTGTGTGTGACATGTGCTCTGGTACGTATACTAAATGGAGTGTGTGTGACATGTGCTCTGGTACGTATACTAAATGGAGTGTGTGTGACATGTGCTCTGGTACGTATACTAAATGGAGTGTGTGTGACATGTGCTCTGGTACGTATACTAAATGGTGTGTGCGTGACATGTGCTCTGGTACGTGTACTAAATGGAGTGTGTGTGACATGTGCTCTGGTACGTATACTAAATGTAGTGTGTGTGACATGTGCTCTGGTACGTATACTAAATGGTGTGTGCGTGACATGTGCTCTGGTACGTGTACTAAATGGAGTGTGTGTGACATGTGCTCTGGTACGTATACTAAATGTAGTGTGTGTGACATGTGCTCTGGTACGTATACTAAATGGAGTGTGTGTGACATGTTCTCTGGTACGTGTACTAAATGGAGTGTGTGTGACATGTGCTCTGGTACGTATACTAAATGGAGTGTGTGTGACATGTGCTCTGGTACGTGTACTAAATGGAGTGTGTGTGACATGTGCTCTGGTACGTTGGAGTGTGTGTGACATGTGCTCTGGTACGTTGGAGTGTGTGTGACATGTGCTCTGGTACGTATACTAAATGGAGTGTGTGTGACATGTGCTCTGGTACGTATACTAAATGGAGTGTGTGTGACATGTGCTCTGGTACGTGTACTAAATGGAGTGTGTGTGACATGTGCTCTGGTACGTATACTAAATGGAGTGTGTGTGACATGTGCTCTGGTACGTGTACTAAATGGAGTGTGTGTGACATGTGCTCTGGTACGTATACTAAGTGGAGTGTGTGTGACATGTGCTCTGGTACGTATACTAAATGGAGTGTGTGTGACATGTACTCTGGTACGTGTACTAAATGGAGTGTGTGTGACATGTGCTCTGGTACGTGTACTAAATGGAGTGTGTGTGACATGTGCTCTGGTACGTATACTAAATGGAGTGTGTGTGACATGTGCTCTGGTACGCATACTAAGTGGAGTGTGTGTGACATGTGCTCTGATACGCATACTAAGTGGAGTGTGTGTGACATGTGCTCTGATACGCATACTAAATGGAGTGTGTGTGACATGTGCTCTGGTACGTATACTAAAAGGAGTGTGTGACATGTGCTCTGTTACGTATACTAGATGGAGTGTGTGTGACATGTGCTCTGGTACGTGTACTAAATGGAGTGTGTGTGACATGTGCTCTGGTACGTGTACTAAATGGAGTGTGTGTGACATGTGCTCTGGTACGTGTACTAAATGGAGTGTGTGTGACATGTGCTCTGGTACGTATACTAAATGGAGTGTGCGTGACATGTGCTCTGGTACGTGTACTAAATGGAGTATGTGTGACATGTGCTCTGGTACGTGTACTAAATGGAGTGTGTGTGACATGTGCTCTGGTACGTATACTAAATAGAGTGTGCGTGACATGTGCTCTGGTACGTGTACTAAATGGAGTGTGTGTGACATGTGCTCTGGTACGTATACTAAATGGAGTGTGTGTGACATGTGCTCTGGTACGTATACTAAATGGAGTGTGTGTGACATGTGCTCTGGTACGTATACTAAAAGGAGTGTGTGACATGTGCTCTGTTACGTATACTAGATGGAGTGTGTGTAACATGTGCTCTGGTACGTGTACTAAATGGAGTGTGTGTGACATGTGCTCTGGTACGTGTACTAAATGGAGTGTGTGTGACATGTGCTCTGGTACGTGTACTAAATGGAGTGTGTGTGACATGTGCTCTGGTACGTATACTAAATGGAGTGTGCGTGACATGTGCTCTGGTACGTGTACTAAATGGAGTGTGTGTGACATGTGCTCTGGTACGTGTACTAAATGGAGTGTGTGTGACATGTGCTCTGGTACGTATACTAAATGGAGTGTGTGAGACATGTGCTCTGGTACGTGTACTAAATGGAGTGTGTGTGACATGTGCTCTGGTACGTATACTAAATGGAGTGTGTGACATGTGCTCTGGTACGTATACTAAATGGAGTGTGTGTGACATGTGCTCTGGTGCGTATACTAAATGGAGTGTGTGTGACATGTGCTCTGGTACGTATACTAAATGGAGTGTGTGAGACATGTGCTCTGGTACGTGTACTAAATGGAGTGTGTGTGACGTGTGCTCTGGTACGTGTACTAAATGGAGTGTGTGTGACATGTGCTCTGGTACGTATACTAAATGGAGTGTGTGACATGTGCTCTGGTACGTGTACTAAATGGAGTGTGTGCGACATGTGCTCTGGTACGTATACTAAATAGAGTGTGTGTGACATGTGCTCTGGTACGTATACTAAATGGAGTGTGTGTGACATGTGCTCTGGTACGTATACTAAATGGAGTGTGTGTGACATGTGCTCTGGTACGTGTACTAAATGGAGTGTGTGTGACATGTGCTCTGGTACGTTGGAGTGTGTGTGACATGTGCTCTGGTACGTATACTAAATGGAGTGTGTGTGACATGTGCTCTGGTACGTGTACTAAATGGAGTGTGTGTGACATGTGCTCTGGTACGTATACTAAATGGAGTGTGTGTGACATGTGCTCTGGTACGTGTACTAAATGGAGTGTGTGTGACGTGTGCTCTGGTACGTGTACTAAATGGAGTGTGTGTGACATGTGCTCTGGTACGTGTACTAAATGGAGTGTGTGTGACATGTGCTCTGGTACGTACACTAAATGGAGTGTGTGTGACATGTTCTCTGGTACGTGTACTAAATGGAGTGTGTGTGACATGTGCTCTGGTACGTGTACTAAATGGAGTGTGTGTGACATGTGCTCTGGTACGTATACTAAATGGAGTGTGTGTGACTTGTTCTCTGTTACGTATACTAAATGGAGTTTGTGTGACATGTGCTCTGGTGCGTGTACTAAATGGAGTGTGTGTGACATGTGCTCTGGTACGTGTACTAAATGGAGTGTGTGTGACGTGTGCTCTGGTACGTATACTAAATGGAGTGTGTGTGACATGTGCTCTGGTACGTATACTAAATGGAGTGTGTGTGACATGTTCTCTGTTACATGTACTAAATGGAGTGTGTGTGACGTGTGCTCTGGTACGTATACTAAATGGAGTGTGTGTGACATGTGCTCTGGTACGTGTACTAAATGGAGTGTGTGTGACATGTGCTCTGGTACGTGTACTAAATGGAGTGTGTGTGACATGTGCTCTGGTGCGTGTACTAAATGGAGTGTGTGTGACATGTGCTCTGGTACGTGTACTAAATGGAGTGTGCGTGACATGTGCTCTGGTGCGTGTACTAAATGGAGTGTGTGTGACATGTGCTCTGGTACGTGTACTAAATGGAGTGTGTGTGACGTGTGCTCTGGTACGTATACTAAATGGAGTGTGTGTGACATGTGCTCTGGTGCGTATACTAAATGGAGTGTGTGTGACATGTTCTCTGTTACGTGTACTAAATGGAGTGTGTGTGACGTGTGCTCTGGTACGTATACTAAATGGAGTGTGTGTGACATGTGCTCTGGTACGTATACTAAATGGAGTGTGTGTGACATGTGCTCTGGTACGTGTACTAAATGGAGTGTGTGTGACATGTGCTCTGGTACGTATACTAAATGGAGTGTGTGTGACATGTGCTCTGGTACGTATACTAAATGGAGTGTGTGTGACATGTGCTCTGGTACGTATACTAAATGGAGTGTGTGTGACATGTGCTCTGGTACGTATACTAAATGGAGTGTGTGTGACATGTGCTCTGGTACGTGTACTAAATGGAGTGTGTGTGACATGTGCTCTGGTACGTATACTAAATGGAGTGTGTGTGACATGTGCTCTGGTACGTGTACTAAATGGAGTGTGTGTGACATGTGCTCTGGTACGTATACTAAATGGAGTGTGTGTTTGCTTGTAGGGGGAAGGGCTGGCCGAGGAAGAGAGGGTTTGTGGGTACTCCTGTCATTGTGGACCACTTGGCACAACTGAGGAGGAAGGAGCAAGGATTCTCAACAGGGTACGTCTGTCTGTTCGTCTGTCTATCTGTCTGTTATACCAGCATGTTGCATATTACACTTGTGCAGCGTATGTTTGTATGTGCACCATTAGTTTGTGTGTGTGTGTGTGTGTGTGTGTGTGTGTGTGTTGTGTGTGTGTGTGTGTGTGTGTGTGTGTGTGTGTGTGTGTGTGTGCGTGTGTGTGTGTGTTGGAGGGCATGTTAGTACTGTCCCTATAATACAGTGCTTATCAAGTGGTACTATATGTGCTCTGTGATAGCTGCTATGAGAGGTGTGCAGATATAGGTGGATGGTTTATTGCAGTGTCTGTTGCCTTTGGCCCTACACAGACCTCATTCTGGCTATACGACAGTGGCACTGGTGGTGAAGAGGGGAGTGGCACTGTGGGACTGGGCGGGGCTCACTCCGCTGGGGTCTCATCTGATGATGTATCCTCCACACCTGTTATACACCACATGATGTGTTAGCGTATCAAGCACCTCCAAACCACATTGTGAGACAGCTCTACACCATAGGGAAGTGTGTTATGTGTGTGTGATCCTACCCCTATACTGCACTGCTTGGGGCACTCAAAGTGGGCTACTCATCAGTGATGGGAGGACTACCTAATTGAGTTGATGTAGAATTATTTATTGTGACCGACTTATTCACTAATTGTATGGGGTGGTATACAGTGCTAACTGCTATTTACTACTACAGTCTACAGTGGAACATGTACAAGACAGCCACCTGTGGGCCAGTTCTAGCTGACCTTTTTAGAGAGGTGGCTGCTCTACAGAGGTAGATTGCAATGTTTTAGTGCCATTTGGGAACTGGGGCTGGCTGTATTAGAGAGGTGGCTGCCTAACACAGTGACCATCACACTGCCCATGTGAAAGGGGATTTATACATGTTCCACTGTACTACAGCTAACAAACAAATGTGTGTGTTCACTTATATTGTCTGACTCTTGTTGTGTTTGGGACCATCCTTTACTCAGTACTCCTCAGCATCTGTTCAATGTGCCTTCAGTGTCACCAGAAGGAGAAGATAATCGTGTCTTCCTCCCTCACAGTCGCACTCTAAACTCCTCCACACGACAGCATAGGCACTGGAGGTGTAGCTAGGAGGAAAGCCCTCTAATTCCATGGGAGGAGTGACCTTAAGCCGTATCGACCAATTCCCAACGTGCAATATTGAGTCCTTGATTTCCCAAACACATCAAACCTCACCAATTAATATGGTAATTAATTTATGTAACACTGCATTTCACTGAGTATGTGGTTTCATTAATTAACTTGTGCTGCATGGACACATTCTCAATGTAGCACTTAAAATAATTTTAATATAAGGGCTGGTTCTCCTCAGGTCGCAGGTGCTGTGGTTTGCCAGGGGGTGGAGGGGGCTTCTTGCCTGATTTGCCTTTGCCTTCTGATGTCTTCACTTTGCCCAGTTTCTTGTTAAGGTCGGCCATGAAGTTGTCTGCTGACTGTTGAGAGGTGGAGGTCCGTCTTGGCTCAGCACCTGCTCCACCTCTGCCGAGTTGCTTCTTTTGGGAGGCGCTCTTTTGAGGGGCATGAGTGGGTGACTGCCATGGCTCTCGTGCACGGTTATACTTGGCTTTGTCAGAGCCTCCCTTATCCTTTGTTCCAACGTACTCCCCAGCCTCCTTCAGCCAGTGCTTGCTCCTTCAGTCTCTGTTGAATCATGTCACCCATCTGTTCTGTTGTAAAACACAGATGAGGAAGATGGGGTTAGTACAGTGGACCTCCTCATAAAGGACACTTAGGTCGATGACTTAATGTTGATTGCACAACAACGGAAGCAGTCGAAGGGAAAGTTCCAAACCGACCAAACCTTAGTCTGGCGCGCTAGCCCCTACTTCCCGTCTCCGATTGCGCGTGGGCAGGGAATCGGGCAATATTGGAGCGGAAGTAGGGGCTAGCGCGCCAGACTAACCTTACCTGTGTGACAATGGATGGCGCCTCTAGTTCAAAGACAGCGCTGAAGAGTGGCGCGGACGGGGAATCAAGGCGGAGTACGAACTCAGCTAGTCCTACTGTCCAGAGACAGCGATCGAACGATGAGCAATCAGGTAATTTGGGATTGACTGGCGCGCACTTCACAGTGTAGCTGCAGCTGTCGTTCGAAGGCACACAAAGAAACGTAGCTGGCAATTGCCTATTTCTTGTGTCTACGAGGGCCAATTGTTGTTTATGGCACTGGTTTCGTTTGGCGTACTATTAGAGATGCACAGGGAGCTCTAGTCTTGGGAGACCAGATCAGCACCGCATTAGGCACAGAATTTGTAGTTAGCTGAAATGGAGTTTCTATCGCCGTAGCTACTTGGTCTTTCTTCATATTGATCAATTATCAGTTGTGATTTGCAATAGTGAGCGATCACTGTTGGCTGTTCTGACCACACCATATGCTACACATGTAGCTATGGAGTTGTAGTGTGGCCGATGGGCCATGGCTGATCATGATTCTGGAGATTGACTGACTGGAGAGCGGGTGCTAGGCAACTGAGAACATGCTTGCCAGTAGCAACATTTGTTAGGTTGCTAGCGGTACAGTGTACATGTGTGAGCTCTTGAGTGCATGCTGTGGTGAGGAAGTGGATCGGTCTTGCTCTCTACTGTACCCTTGTTCTTCTCAACAGCCCGTCCCATGAGTTCCTGGAACATTGATGCACTAGTCTCCCTACAGGGGGACCTCCAACTTCATGTGTTGATGGAGACTGGGTTTGGGAATCGACTGGAGAAGGCAGCAGGCGGTTTCTTAAGCTACTTTGAGGCCCGCGTAGTAAGAGAGCAGTCCGGCAACACCAACCAAATACAGAAAGTGATTGAATTTCTACGTGGCAAGACAGATGAGGACTTTGTGACATTTCTTGAGATGTTGAGAGCAAGCAACAATAAAGTGTGGGCCGATGAGTTGGAGAGGAAAGCCAAAGAATTCAAGGAGAAACAGGTACATTGGTGACCAGTTGGTGACAGATAATTCTTTTCTGTATATGTATACTGTTCAATTTTGTGTGTGTGTACACATGTGTGAACACAATTTGCTTCATTCTATCATTCTTCTGTGTATGGCATTGTTGGCAGTTACTGGTTTATGTCACTAGTACACATCCAACTAACAGTACACAATACTATACAATACACAGGTGTCAACTGACCTAGTTAGACGAGATGTACCAAAATGGATACCACTGTCCCACTGTCCTGCTTTTCCACTCTTCCTCCTTTTGTCTGATTTCGATGAATAAGCCACTAGCACACAAGCTAAAGTACAGGTGGAATGACGTCACATCCGGCAGTGCCTGTGCGGCCATTTTATGTATAGAAAAGATAGGCGAAATCAGCATTCCATTCTCTTGAAATTCCTAGGTCTTACGTGCAAGTGGCTTATTCTAGACAAGCTGTGAATGAGTCACACGTTCTCTTACACATGTGTTGGCAGATTCTGACCCAAAGATTACCCTGCTTGACTCAGTCCCACCATTTCAATGAACTCCCACTTTCATGCACAGTACTGTACTTTGTCCCCCTGTGGTCCACTGCATGGTTGACACCTATGTCAATGCAGTGATGTTCATGTCCCACCTCCTGTGTCAGTTCACAGTGTGCCATGAACTCCACTTTATTGCTGGCAATTAAACACACCAGCTATCCCCTACCCTCTCCCATCCTCACTATCACCCCTCCACACCCCCTGCAGCTGGAGGTGTGTCCTGCCCTCCCAGAGCCACTCCAACATGTGAGGAAGCTTGCTTACAAGAGTTACCAGCGGCTGTCCCTCACTGAGGGCCCACGGAAGGTACAGTACACTAAAGTAGCTGTACTGGAGAGTGCCCCTAAAGCGAGACAGAAGGGAGACCTTGATCTGGGCACTTTTTTAAAACGATACTGTGACTGCGGCGTACGACTGTCAGAGGGAGCGACTGAAGAAGTGACAGTCGATGACTTTCTTCGAGCGGGATCTCAGCAAAACCGAATTCTTCACGGACAGCCTGGCACAGGTAAAACCACTTTCCTCAAACACCTGTGTCAGAAAGTGGCCAACGATGAGCCGAGTGACTTCTCCCTCATCCTATACTTCCCTCTGCGTGACAAGGCCGTGTCACAAGCTCTGAAAAGCAGCACCACCCCGTATGATTGTAGTCTGGAGAGTCTCCTCCAGTACTACATCCCCGACAAGACCCGCTGTGCTGATGCTATTCGGGAACTGCTGCAGTGCCAAGGAAACAATGTCTTCATCATCTTGGATGGTGCAGACGAGGTGCGTGGTCTTATGGACAGCCCCGAGGGATCCCTCCTGTCAAGCCTCATGGAGGGTCGTCTGCTTCCCCAAGCACACTTCATAGTGTCCACGCGTCCCGGCGGGTGCCCACTTCTACAAGAGCACAGCTCTCTCTTTTATGAGATGCTCGGATTTGATGACAAAGCAGTGAGGTCGTACGTGGAAGAGTTCTTCAAGAGTGAGCCAGGCAAAGGGAAGGCCATGTTATCCGATCTGATGGCCCGTCCAGACCTCATGGGAGGAGCCTATATTCCTATGAATTTACTGATCTTCTGTTCCATCTACGAACACGGTGTTGCAGGCAGGTCGGTGTTCCCTGCAACCATGACCGAGTGCTACAAGTCATCCATTGCCAGGATTGTCACTCGAGAGAAGCGAAAGACGGAGAGGAGAGATTACCAAATTAGCCAATCTCTCACTGATCTCCCACCAGATGTGAAGCACCTGTTGTCTTCCCTCGGTGTCCTCGCCTTCAAAGGTCTCACCCAGGAACCACCTGACTACATCTTCCAAGAAGCTGATGTGCACCCCCTATTCTCCATCCCTCCTCACCAGCCCCTGGATGAGTCCTTCAGTGGCCTCCTCCACTTCCATGCTAGCCAGGACCCCGGTTATGCAACATTCAGCACCCTGAACTTCAGCCACACCACTAAACAGGAGTTCTTTGGTGCTTACCATCTCTCCCTGTTGCCTGAGGCGGAGCAAGCTGCCTTCTGGAGGGAGAACCGCCACAACCCCAAGTTCGCCGTCGTCCTCAGATATTTCGCTGGACTAACGCAGTTCGAGTCAGTGGAGGTCAGCAAGGCCATCCTTGCCACAGGCGGTGACCTGCCAGCGAAATGTGACTCTGACAATCCTTATCTTTTGTATGTTTTTCATGCTTTGTTTGAGTCTCAGAATGAGTCTCTCACCCAGAGCATAGTCACACAGTTAAACAGCTGTCTCACCTTTCACTTGTACCTCACTCCTTTTGACACCATGGTACTCTCTCACTGCCTCACCAAGTGCAAGCACCTGACTGAACTAGACATGTCATCATACCAATATTCCTTATCCTCCGCCAGTTTCCATCATGTTTGTTCAGTTGTGCAGTGCAATCCTCTTTTACAGTCACTGACACTACGTGTGAACCAGTTCTCCACTGAAGGTGAGTGAATGGGACCACACTAATTGTTAGTGTAGTCCACTGTTGTATGGAGGTTGTGCATGTGTGACCCCTTCAGTTGTTGTCTCTTTAGCAATGGCAATTGGTGATTTCCATGATAAAATGACAATGTACAAGCACCTGTTGCCATGGCAGCAAGTACTCTATGTCTCCTAATTCCCCCTGTATCCCTTTGTGTAGCTGTCAGATGTATCTCTGTTGTGTTCCTACATTCTCCCTTGTTCCCCTTCCCCTATGGACGTAGATGCTAGAGCACTATGTAAGGCTGCTGGGTCACTAAAGAGGTTGAAACTGAGAGTGATTGAAGACTGCACTTCAGAGGCACTGGCTGAGGTCTTTGAACACAGACCATTGGAGGAGTTGGATCTTTCCCTCTACATTGCTGTTGAAGTAAGTACTCCATGTTCACCTGGTTGGGGCAAGTGAAACGAGCCCCTATGTAAATCATGAGGTAGCCCGACTCTACAATCTAGGCTGGCTTTGGGGCCTAAATGTCTGTTAGCTTGTCACATGCCATACCTGTCCTAATTGTGCCCGTACGTTTCCTGTCCTCTGCCCTATGCTACAATGAGTGACGACGCTGAGCCACCAGAAGGGAGCTCAAAGGTGTGGCGGCTGCAGTGTGGCTAATGGCAATTAAGTGTATGTGTCCTAACTAGGCAAGAGGCAGAAACTGCAAAGCAGGCAAAGCTTTGTCCCTGCCAGGCAAAGGACAGGGAAATCGATGTCGCTTGTAGTCAAGCAGACACTGAAGTGCAGGTACAGCGGTGGTCCTGCACAGGTAGGCTAGCTAGCTACGTATCTTAGGTAAACGGAGCGAATACTATCCTCATTTTCTCTTGATTGGCTATTTTAAAAGTGCTGAAATGCCTGACAACGTGTCTGAGCTATTTCATTACTCTTACGTATTCCAATACCTTTGTTCTTCCTGTACAGTATTAAACAAGATATTGCAGAAAGTGTGTGCATGCATGTAGCTATGCATGTATATGTACATGTGTGTGTGTGTGTACATGGCTGTATGAAGCTATGTGTGTGTAGATGTGGCTGTGTGTATGTACGAGTACATGTGTATGTGTGTATATGCTCAGCCCCGCAATGCCTTGCATTGGACTAGTATATAGTTATGTGGTGTGAACTCTGAAGGAGTGGTTATCAGGAATACACTGTGTGGCTTCCTCCTATTTATGCTGCTTCTTTCTACACTTGAGTTGTTTGAGTGCATAACATGTGGCGTTTTACTCCCACTCTGAGGTGAAATGTGTGAAGCAGTTTGAGATGCATCACATTACATCATGGACATTTGTCAGTGACCACACTAGACCTATAGCTCTGTTTGACTTCCTGAGTGTATGAATGCTCCATCTGTTCTCTTACTGTTGTCACTGTATGTTATGTGTGCAGGGGGACTGCAGTGTGTTGGAGAAGAAGGTTGCCCACTGTCAGCTGAAGGGACTTACGCTGTATGGTAACAGGACCCTACTCCTCCCTGTACTAAGTGGAGTCAAAGACAACCATTCTATAACAGATCTTCATGTTGACGGTGAGCCTATCACTGCATGCCTCTAACTATACTATACCACATAGGGGTATGTACATGTACGGGTTGGGCCCATGCATGCACATACATTGTAAGCACTGCCCCTCCCCTTGCCACCCTTACACCCTCAAAGTGTGTTTTGGTTGTTTACAATCAGTGTATGCTGTGTTGCTCATTTGGGGACATGCTGAGTGGTAATTTGCAACTGTCTCTTAGCAACCATTGTCGCTTAGCAACTGTCTGATGTTGAGGCAATGCATGGAGTGTTTGTCAAAGCAATGTCCAATCACCCCATTCTACTAAGTGGAGTTCAATGGAGTGGTGTACATGTGTCAAGTGTAAATGAATGTGTAGTAGTCCTTGCTTTTTGTGAAGCCCCTCAAGGTCAACCCCATTCAATCTTGTGTGCACTGTCATGCAGATCTCAATGATTGCTGTGTTTTTCTACCTTAGATCTGTCATCCAGTGATGAGACATCTTCAGTAGTGGCCACTTGTGTCCAGACCATGCCACAGTTGAGGACACTTCACGTTGCTTGGCTCAACCCTCTTCCAGTGTTACAGTCACTGTCACACAGAGGCTCCCCCCTGGACAGTGTCACAGTGAAGGACCCACTATGGGTATGTACAGTGTACACCTATTCACATGCTACATCAGTGCTAGTTACTTAACTATTTGCCACACACACATGGAGACGTAGTACAGTAATCACTGTACTATGTGTCTGTGTGTGTGTCAAATACTGTAGCTTACGTATATTTAGGGGTATCCCCTGAGTGTTTATATCCCCCTCCCTCCTAAGGCTTCTTTACAAGGTGGTCTATTATGCAATCACAGCAGGGGGAGGAGTCCAATGGACAGACTCCCAATTATATGGTCCAGAGACTGATAGTGATTGCGCGTGTGTGTTAACATCCACCCCTCTATGCCAAGTTTCATTGACTATAGACACAATTACTATCGGTCTCCAAACTGTGTACAGTAATTGAGAGTCGATCCTGTCTGTTGAACTCCTCCCCCTGCTGTGATTCTGCTCATGATTCATTCCCATCATAAAATGTGTTTGCTTAATTGCTTGAAGTTTGATTGTGTTAATATCCTTCTGATCTTCCATCACCTACATTGGAGTGCCTGTGTACTTGTGCACATCCCCTCACCCATACATCCATCCAATTTTCATTTGAGTGTGGTATACTGTATGGAGCATTTGTTGGACACATCTGCTGTATGAACACACACCTATATCTTCTATTACATGCAGTAAGCACATTTTGTTGGTAGTTTTCTGTCATGTTTGTTAGGCACCTACCAGAACACTCTAACGAGCTCTATTGTCTGACATGTGCCATACAGCATCTTTGCCTACAATGAACATACACACATGCACACAACACACACACACACACACACACACACACACACACACACACACACACACACCTGTCATGGCTCGTACTGTTGTTCTACAGGCAAACAGTTGGTGTGTCTGTTGTCATTTTGTGCATGTCACCAGTGAATGACACAAGTGATCTCGACACATGTCTGTTCATGATGGTGTTGTGAGTGGCCAGGTTGTCAGTCAGTAGTTGTAAGTAAGTCAAGTGACTTTTGATGTGACAAGCTGTTACACTGCACCCTATAGAGGTCATTCAGAACTCTGCTAAAAGGAATAGGTCCCCTCCAGAAGTTCCCGTGAAGTAGAGAATACTGCGTGCTAAGGAGCCCCAAAGTAGTCCATTAATAGCTGCTTAAGTTAACATCCTCCTATGACCCCAATGACCCCTTCTAACCCCTCCCCCACCCCCCACCGCCCACACACAATCGAGCCCCCTAAGTCAGACCGTACCAAGCTCACCGTGCTGTATTTAGAAAGTTGGTGAAGGGGGGGAGGGGTGGGCAATACAATGTTAACATATGGCTTGCCAAATTTTCAAGGGTGAGTAGACTCATCCCCTGTATCTTCACAGAATTCATGTACGAAGGTCGTGCGTGGTTTTTGGGAGACAAGTGATCAAGTGCTGATCTGATTGGCCAGAAGTATTTGAGATACATCGAGACAAGCCAAGGAATTAGCCCAAAGATACCAGACCACCTTTTGGGTCATTTATAGAATGGCAGTCAGAAGTGGGCTGTGGAGGAGACTGAACCTACCCCTGAAGCCATACCAATAGTGCAGTGTTTGTTGTTCTTGTAAGGTGTCACCTCAGTGCCCCTGTGTTGTGTTTTGTACCTACAGGAGGAGTTGAGTGAAGAGGACTGTGCACAGCTGGAGGAGGCAGCCAGTTGTCCTCAAGTAGTCAAGGTGAAGGTGAATGTGGGCCACAGTGCCAGAGCTAGCAGAGCCCTGGCTGCTGGGTTCAGTAAGAACCCACTACTCAGAGAAGTGAAACTGTGGCGGGTACCAGAGGAGTTAGTGGAGTCAGTGAGAGGAACACTGTGCACAAACACCGCACTAGCTGTCAATGTCAGTGACGAGTTTATTTGATGAACACCAGTTCTTTTGTCAGTGTCAATGTCATTGACTCTTCAGTTGTATACGTATGAATGTCTTTAGCATCTCCTTGACCTTTTTCATATACTGTTCTAGTGTGTATGCTTTTGTGTTTGAAGGCAGTGCGCATGTGTGCCTATGTAATGAGATTCATTGTCCCTTGTAAGGGAACCCTAATAGTCACATGGTTGTTCCGCATGACGATTACGTCAATGGTTATTTCGGCATGTAGACATTTATACAGTTATTTAACCGCATGTTCCATTATTAATTCACTTTTGCTCCAATTAAAGCAGAAGATGGAGAGTCACAGCAGTTTGGACGAAAGCCAGTTCGTTCCAGTCAAGGAGGACTATTTCTCTGTGTGACCGTCTTCCAATGGCGAGTCCTCGTACAGTTTCGCTGTCAGCGAAGGCAGCACGGTGTCCCATGTCCGCGGGGAGATGGCACATATAAGGGAGGATCCAATATGACATCATCATAACATCCTATTATAATACTATACGAGACGATACTATACTATACTGTACTGTACTGTAGCTATACTATTCCTTTTGTTCAAGGAAGAAGACACGAAGCTCCAGTTTCAACTGCAGTACCTCGATGGGGAGCAGAGGAGGGCCTTGGAGAAGAAACAGAAGAGGTTGTACACAAAGGGAGCCAAGTACAGAGTGAAGAAAGTGAGTTGTCCTTGATTGTCACAGAAGACTACTGTTGTCAATAGTGCTTTCTATAAGCCTAATACTAGCTGTGAGATGGACTATGTCACTATGTACAGTAGTTGTTCTGTGTAATGTTGTTATAAGTGGTCATTGCTGTGTGCAGCAGGTCTTGATATGAACTTTATCACACTGGTGCTAGGGGAGATGTACAGGACTGTTAGAGTCCCTTATGGTCAGAGCACACTGTTTCCAATTGGTTGTATCCTCACATAGCAGTGCTTGAACACTTGTATCTGATATTTGATGTGCTTACTTAGTTATACTGAACTTGAGCATAAAATACGTGTAAGCCATCACCATGGTAACCTTCATGCCCTAGCAACCATGTCATTTCAGGTGTTTCATGCTTGCTGTGTTTGATAGCTCGGCACACATGATGAATCACACACTGCCCTAGTCTCGCGTAGCCAGACCGCCATTTTCACTCTGACTCCGCCCTCTGTGAGACTAACACTGCCCTCTGTATGTGAGAGCTGTCTGTGTGTAATGTTGGCATGTATGTGACGGTGGTTGGTGAGGTGTTTGTGTCTAACTTGTGTTTTGTGTAGAAAGAGCTGGAGGCTGCTGCTAAGGAGTGCCACAAGGATGCCTTGGCCTCTGTGACAGCCAACATGGAGAGGAGCTATGCAGCACACATGGCAGCGGAAAGGGTGTGTATGTGTGTGTGTGTGTGTGTGTGTGTGTGTGTGTGTGTGTGTGTGTGTGTGTGTGTGTGTGTGTGTGTGTGTGTCTGTGTGTGTGTGTGTGTGGTGTATGGTGTGTGTGTGTGGTGTGTGTGGTGTGTGGTGTGTGTATGCATGTGTGTGTGTGCGTGTGTGTGTGTGTGTGTGTGTGTGTGTGTGTGTGTGTGTGTGTGTGTGTGTGTGTGTGTGTGTGTGTGTGTGTGTGTGTGTGTGTGTGTGTGTGTGTGTGTGTGTGTGTGTGTGTGTGCATGTGTACAGTTAGGATCCAAGCTGCTCTTGAGAAGAGCTGGCTGTAATGTGTGTGCTTGTGGATTGCACATCTCTGTAGAAGGAGACTCTGATGAAGAAGGTGGAACAAGAATGTAAGCAGGAGATGAAGCTATCCCGTCTTCAAGCAGTGCAGAGGGTGAAGCAGTACAAACAAGTGAGTACAGTGTAGGGCACGTGCATTAGTGAGGGCAGAGGGCAGAGACAACTGGAGTTGTGAGCTGTCAGAGTGCGTGTGTGTCCACTACTTGTTTCTGTGTTTGCCTATGCAGGGAGTGCAGTCAAAGAAGGACACACCAAAGGGTTATGTCCCTCCGTGGAAGAGAGTGCACGAGAAGCAAACAAAGGATGGCAGCAAGTCTTCTCCCAAGCCAGCCGAGTCCATGACAGCCTCTCGGATGTCCAGCCTCAGTGAGCATGCCAGTGTCAAGCCTAGGAAGACACCTTTGTCCAGTGGTGCTGCACCTTCGAGGAAGACAGGCTCAAGGAGTGCAGCTGGAGACCCTCTCTCCAGTGTCCGCCCAGACCAGGCCTTGCCCCTAGACCAGAACACCTTGATGAGACTGCTGCAGAGTATGCAACTCCAGGTGCAGCAGAAATCAATCAGCCCCTTTGTGGCCACACCCCCAGTGCCAGTCACACCCCCTCAACCCCCACCCCCACCACCACCTGCTCCACCTCCACCCCCTCCAGTCCCTGTTCCCACTCCAACTCCGAATCCGCACCCAAAGACAACTGAAGTCAAAGTGGAAACGACAAAGCCCCCACACACTGCTCCCCAAGCCGGGATCAGCATTGAAGACATTATGAACATACGACTCAAGAAATCAAACTTGGGACAGAGTATCCGTGTGTCCAAGCAGGCACTGTCCACAGAGGACGAGGTGAAGCTGATAAGGAGTGGAGGAGACCCTGAGAGGCTGTCACTGACTGACCCGCACCACGCAGCCTTGAAGAAGAGAGTGGCAGAGGTCAGGTTGAGGGTTGCCCCAGATCCAGATGATAACCATGGCAATGAAGGTGGCACCAGGGACGACGATGACTGGGCATAGCATGGCACAACCAGTGCAATCCCATTTCAGCTCATTGTATATGTAATTACACACCCTGAGCAGGTCTGGGGTATACGTATTGATTTCTTTTTTATTCAGACTGTCCAATTCTGCTCTATGTGCACAGTGTAATTCTGCCTTTTGAACCGGAGCATGTGATCTGGATGGATTATGACAGGGTGTGTAAGAACATGGTGGTCACAACTTGTGGCCATGTTCTTTCACGTACTACTTGTGACTCACAAGTAGTACGTGTTTGACTGACACACTCCCGCCCCTAACTCCCCGGCCTCTTCTCACAGTTGTGTATAAAGGATACAGTGTGCTTGCCACCACCCCATCTTCTGCATGCAGTCCTATTTTGATGTTACCGGACTGTGTGAGATGGCAGGCTACCCTGTGCACACAGCTTGCACTACACTATTCACAACACATCTCTACAATGTGCCGATGAATCAAGCAATCTACAGTGATAGCAACCATAAAATGTGCCTTCACCTTCAATAATGTGTAATGCTGCATGAGGGGATGGTTCACATAGCCACAAACAGTATAATAATCACAATAAGAAGCAGAAGTCACATGACACATCACATGATGGTCACATGACACATCACATGATGGTCACATGACACATCACATTACATATACATAACAGTACATATGCATGCACAATAACATGTACTAAAACGACTCCATAAATAAATGAGTCACACAAGCAGCTTTCCCGTGTGTTGTATGGCAAACTCCATCACACGCCACGCTGTCTTGTGGTCATAAATAGATTGGTCCCTACACAACGCCCACACGTACATCACATTCTCAATGTTGTCCTGGAGGAGAGGGGAAGGGGAGGAAGAAAGAGTACTGTTAAGGACTGCCACGCAACATCACCACCATATTTACAAGTAGACAAAGCTAGAAAGGGTTGGTTCTCTAATACCAGCTTCACAACAGGGTTGAAAACCTTGCCGACGTTTCGACCAGATGCTCTGGACAAAGCTACTTCCACACTCCACTGTACTCCCACTGTACTCTCAGCATACAAGCTTCTCCCGTCCCCCCTCCCCTCCCTCTCCCCTCTCCCTCCCCTCCCTGTGGCCATGCTCAGTGTCGGTAGGGCTAACCTCTCCACCCTCCACAATCTCTCCTTTGGCATTTCGCACTATCATCAGTTGTTGGGCAGAGAAGGTGAGAATGAGGACCAGACCCTGTTCCAGGACCTTCGCCATGGCAATCTAATGGTGGATGGAAAGGGGACAGGGCAGTGTGTGCGCGTGCGCGCGCGCGCGCGCGTGTGTGTGTGTGTGTGTACATGTATGTGTGTGTGTCCTCACATCAACGTCTCTACCGCCCAACACTTTACAGTCCATTTTCCTTCCAACTGACGAGTGTTGCTCAATCTGAGCCGCCAACATATTGTAGGCCTGGACAAACAACAACAACAACAACAACAACAACCAACAAACATGAAACATCACATCCTCCCCCCCGTATCAGGACTAAGCACTCACTGGTGTGTGGCACCAGTCCTTTAGCACCTCAAGCTTCCCTTGCAAGAAGGCCTGGACATTTAGAGAGAGAGACATTGCTACAGTGATAAAATGTAGGTCACTACCATATGCCATTGCACACACACATGCTCACACGCGCACACACAGGCACACACGCACAACACACACACATACACACACACACACACTCACACGCACACACACGTGCACACACACACACACACACACACACACACACACACACACACACAAGCATGTCATACCTCCAGTACAGTAGGAATGATGTCAAACTCGCACTCCTTCACAAATGCCTCTTTGCTGAAGTAAGGGTCAACTTTTTGTATTTCAGCCATTGCCTCTGCCATGTCAGACTGGGTCACCATCCCTCCTGCATGACACATACACACAGACAGACAGACACACATGAACACAAATGCATGCACACACACAACCTTGTACACTGGATGGACACCTCACTAGACACACACAACCTTGTAGAAAGGGGAATACAAGACACCTCTCCCTCACACAGTTTACTTTGGATAAGGTCACTCACCAAAGGTGTCACCAACTCTGTCCGTCACTGCTTGTGACGCCCTCACAACTACATTGTCACTCTCGTCATACTTCATACGCATTGTGTACAGCACTTGGTATGGGGGAAGGGAGGGGTGGGGGAGGGGAGGGGAGGGGAGGGGAGGGGAGGGTAGAAGTGGGATGGTAGATCACTACTGAATGTATGTGTTACTACCACACTGTAATGTACACACACACACACCCTACACTCCACCCTGTATGAGTGCCCTCCAACACAATCCACACACTCCTCTATTACAGTAGCCCCCTTACAGTTGGTGATGGGATTGTTCTCTCGCAAGTTACTCCACCAGCTGTACAGCTTGGACTGCCTTGTCTGCACCACTCTCACCTCTTCACTGCAGGAGGGGAGGGAAGGAAGGGAGGGAGGGGGAGGGAGAGGAGGGAGGATGTGGATAGGGTGGGTACACCCTAACTCTCTCCTACATTCCACATGCACCTATATCCTAACATGCTGACACAAAACCCGCCCACGCTTCCACCCACGCACTCGTTTGGCTCAATGACTCTTTCTTGTTGCTGTGCTGCTTGTGAAGAGAAGGAGCTTGCTCTGGCCGGGTCTGTGCGCTTTCTGATCTCAGCTGTGCACATACACCAGTGGAGAAATGAGAGGGGCACACAAACTGTACTGGACATGCCATGGACATGGTGTACACACACACACACACATACCCCACCTCCCACCTCCACCTCCCACCTCCCACCTCCCACCTCCACCTCCCACCTCCCACCTCCCACCTCCACCTCCACCTCCCACCTCCCACCTCCACCTCCCCCCACCTCCACCTCCCACCTCCCACCTCCCACCTCCACCTCCACCTCCCACCTCCCACCTCCACCTCCCACCTCCCACCTCCACCTCCCACCTCCCCCCACCTCCCACTCACAAGGTGGTGTATATGGTTTGGAGTGTTCTATAATATCTTCCAAGAATTCTTCCTTAACTACTTTCATACCCTGCAGTGGAGGGGGAGGGGGAGGGGGAGGGGCAAATTAAATGTCAGTCACAGTACAATACCATTACCATAGCAACCTGTTACCCACCTCTGCCACCTTCTGGTAGGTCTGTGTCTGTCCCAGCTGCTCTCCCTGCTCAGAGACCTTCCTAGCTGTGGTACTGGCAGTTTGAGACACCTAACGGGGGGGGGGGGGGACAGGTGGGGGGACAGGTGGGGGGACAGGTGGGGGGGGCAGATGGGGGGACAGGTGGGGGGGCAGATGGGGGGGACAGGTGGAGGGGACGGGTGAGCAAGATGAAGCAAGATGAAGCAAGTTGAGACAAGATGAAGCAAGATGAAGCAAGATGAGGCAAGATTAAGCAAGTTGAGACAAAATGAAGCAAGATGAGGCAAGATGAGGCAAGATGAAGCAGGATGAGGCAAGATGTCGAAAGATGAGGCAAGATGAGGCAAGATGAAGCAAGATGAGGCAAGACGAGGCAAGATGAGGCAAGACGAGGCAGGATGAGGAAAGATGAAGAAAGATGAGGAAAGATGAGGCAAGACGAGACAAGATCTGGAAAGATGAAGCAAGATGAAGCAAGATGAGGCATGATGAAGCAAGATGAGTCAAGATGTAGAAAGATGAGGAAAGACAAAAGAAGATGAGAAAAGATGAGTCAAGACGAGGCAAGACGTGGAAAGATGAGTCAAGTTGAAGCAAGATGAGGCAAGATGAGGCTTGATGAGGCAAGATCAAGCAAGATGAGGCATGATGAAGCAAGTTGAGACAAGATGTGGAAAGATGAGGCAAGATTAAGCAAGATGAGGTAAGATGAAGCAAGATGAGTCAAGATGTGGAAAGATGAGGCAAGACGAGGAAAGATAAGGCAAGACGAGGCAAGATGAGGCAAGACGAGGCAAGATGAGGAAAGATGAAGAAAGATGAGGAAAGATGAGGCAAGACGAGACAAGATCTGGAAAGATGAAGCAAGATGAAGCAAGATGAGGCATGATGAAGCAAGATGAGGCATGATGAAGCAAGATGAGTCAAGATGTAGAAAGATGAGAAAGACGAAGGAAGATGAGAAAAGATGAGTCAAGACGAGGCAAGACTTGAAAAGATGAGTCAAGATGAAGCAAGATGAGGCAAGATGAGGCATGATGAGGCAAGATGAAGCAAGATGAGTCAAGATGTGGAAAGATGAGGCAAGACGAGGCAAGATAAGGCAAGACGAGGCAAGATGAGGAAAGATAGAGAAAGATAGAGGAAGATGTGGAAAGATGAGGCAAGATGAAGCAAGATGAGGCAAGATGAAGCAAGATGAGGCAAGATGAAGTAAGATGAGGCAAGATGAAGCAAGATGAGGCAAGATGAGGAAAGATGAGGTATGATGAAGCAAGATGAGTCAAGATGAAGCAAGATGAGGCAAGATGAATCAAAATGAGGCAAGATGAAGCAAGATGAGTCAAGATGAGGCAAGACGAGGCAAGATGAGGCAAGACGAGGCAAGATGAAGCAAGATGAGTCAAGATGTGGAAAGATGATGCAAGACGAGGCAAGATAAGGCAAGACGAGGCAAGATGAGGAAAGATAGAGAAAGATAGAGGAAGATGTGGAAAGATGAGGCAAGATGAAGCAAGATGAGGCAAGATGAAGCAAGATGAGGCAAGATGAAGTAAGATGAGGCAAGATGAAGCAAGATGAGGCAAGATGAGGAAAGATGAGGTATGATGAAGCAAGATGAGTCAAGATGAAGCAAGATGAGGCAAGATGAATCAAGATGAGGCAAGATGAAGCAAGATGAGTCAAGATGAGGCAAGACGAGGCAAGATGAAGCAAGATGAGTCAAGATGTGGAAAGATGAGGCAAGACGAGGCAAGATAAGGCAAGACGAGGCAAGATGAGGAAAGATAGAGAAAGATAGAGGAAGATGTGGAAAGATGAGGCAAGATGAAGCAAGATGAGGCAAGATGAAGCAAGATGAGGCAAGATGAAGTAAGATGAGGCAAGATGTGGAAAGATGAGGCAAGATGAGGAAAGATGAGGTATGATGAAGCAAGATGAGTCAAGATGAAGCAAGATGAGGCAAGATGAATCAAGATGAGGCAAGATGAAGCAAGATGAGTCAAGATGAGGCAAGACGAGGCAAGATGAGGCAAGACGAGGCAAGATGAGGCAAGACGAGGCAAGATGAGGAAAGATAGAGGAAGATGAGGAGAGATGAGGTAAGATGAAGCAAGATGAGGCAAGATGAAGCAAGATGAGGCAAGATGAAGCAAGATTAAGCAAGATGAGGAAAGATGAGGCATGATGAAGCAAGATGAGGCAAGATTAAGCAAGATGAGGCAAGATGAAGCAAGATGAGGCAAGATGAAGCAAGACGAGTCAAGATGTGGAAAGATGAGGCAAGACGAGGCAAGATGTGGAAAGATGAGGCAAGATGAAGCAAGATGAGGCAAGATGAAGCAAGATGAGGCAAGATTAAGCAAGTTGAGACAAGATGAAGCAATATGAGGCAAGATGAGGCAAGATTAAACAAGATGAGGAAAGATGAAGCAAGATGAGGCAAGATGAAGCAAGATGAGGCAAGATAAGGCAAGATGATGCAAGAAGAAGAAAGATGAAGCAAGAAGAGGCAAGGTGAGGAAAGATGAGACAAGATGAGTCAAGATGAAGAAGATGAAGCAAGATGAGGCAAGATGAGGAAAGATGAGGCAAGATGAAGCAAGATGAGGCAAGATGAAGCAGGCGAGTCATGATGTGGTAAGATGAGGCAAGACGAGGAAAGATGTGGAAAGATGAGGCATGATGAAGCAAGATGAGGCAAGATTAAGCAAGATGAGGCAAGATGAAGCAAGATGAGGCAAGACGAAGCAAGACGAGTCAAGATGTGGAAAGATGAGGCAAGACGAGGCAAGATGTGGAAAGATGAGGCAAGATGAAGCAAGATGAGGCAAGATGAAGCAAGATGAGTCAAGATGAGGCAAGACGAGGCAAGATGAGGCAAGACGAGGCAAGATGAGGCAAGACGAGGCAAGATGAGGAAAGATAGAGGAAGATGAGGAGAGATGAGGTAAGATGAAGCAAGATGAGGCAAGATGAAGCAAGATGAGGCAAGATGAAGCAAGACGAGTCAAGATGTGGAAAGATGAGACAAGATGAGTCAAGATGAAGAAGATGAAGCAAGAAGAGGCAAGGTGAGGAAAGATGAGACAAGATGAGTCAAGATGAAGAAGATGAAGCAAGATGAGGCAAGATGAGGAAAGATGAGGCAAGATGAAGCAAGATGAGGCAAGATGAAGCAGGCGAGTCATGATGTGGTAAGATGAGGCAAGACGAGGCAAGATGTGGAAAGATGAGGCATGATGAAGCAAGATGAGGCAAGATGAAGCAAGATGAGTCAAGATGAGGCAAGACGAGGCAAGATGAGGCAAGACGAGGCAAGATGAGGCAAGACGAGGCAAGATGAGGAAAGATAGAGGAAGATGAGGAGAGATGAGGTAAGATGAAGCAAGATGAGGCAAGATGAAGCAAGATGAGGCAAGATGAAGCAAGACGAGTCAAGATGTGGAAAGATGAGGCAAGACGAGGCAAGATGTGGAAAGATGAGGCAAGATGAAGCAAGTTGAGACAAGATGAAGCAATATGAGGCAAGATGAGGCAAGATTAAACAAGATGAGGAAAGATGAAGCAAGATGAGGCAAGATGAAGCAGGCGAGTCATGATGTGGTAAGATGAGGCAAGACGAGGCAAGATGTGGAAAGATGAGGCATGATGAAGCAAGATGAGGCAAGATTAAGCAAGATGAGGCAAGATGAAAAAAGATGAGGCAAAATGAAGCAAGACGAGTCAAGATGTAGAAAGATGAGGCAAGACGAGGCAAGATGTGGAAAGATGAGGCAAGATGAAGCAAGATGAGGCAAGATGAAGCAAGATGAGGCAAGATTAAGCAAGTTGAGACAAGATGAAGCAATATGAGGCAAGATGAGGCAAGATGTGGAAAGATGAGGCAAGACGAGGCAAGATGTGGAAAGATGAGGAAAGATGAAGTAAGATGAGGCAAGATGAAGCAAGATGAGGCAAGATAAGGCAAGATGATGCAAGATGAAGAAAGATGAAGCAAGAAGAGGCAAGATGAGGAAAGATGAGACAAGATTAGTCAAGATGAAGAAGATGAAGCAAGATGAGGCAAGATGAAGCAAGATGAGGCAAGATGAAGCAAGATGAGGCAATAAAGATGAAACAAGATGAGGCATGATGAAACAAGATGAGACAAGATGAAGCAAGATGAGACAAGATGAAGCAAGATGAGGCAAGATGAAGCAAGACGAGTCAAGATGTGGAAAGATGAGGCAAGACGAGGCAAGATATGGAAAGATGAGGCAAGATGAAAGAAGATGAAGCAAGATGAGGCAAGATGAAGAAAGATGAGCAAGATGAGGCAAGATTAAACAAGATGAGGAAAGATGAAGTAAGATGAGGCAAGATGAAGCAAATGAGGCAAGATGAAGCAAGATGAGGCAAGATGAAGCAAGATGAGGCAAGATGAAGCAAGATGAGGCAAGATGAAGCAAGATGAGGCCTGATGAAGCAAGTTGAAGCAAGATGAGTCAGGA
Source organism: Ianthella basta (assembly GCA_964019415.1). Lineage (NCBI taxonomy): Eukaryota > Metazoa > Porifera > Demospongiae > Verongiida > Ianthellidae > Ianthella > Ianthella basta. The sequence goes on from OZ025884.1 coordinate 1,169,209, forward strand.
TGTGGAAACATGAGGAAAGATAAAGGAAGATGAGAAAAGATGAGTCAAGACGAGGCAAGACGTGGAAAGATGAGGCAAGATGAAGCAAGATGAGGCATGATGCAGCAAGATGAGACAAGATGTGGAAAGATGAGGCAAGAAAAAGCAAGATGAGGCAAGCTGAGGAAAGATGAGGCATGATGAAGCAAGACGAGGCAAGATTAAGCAAGATGAGGCAAGATGAAGCAAGATGAGTCAAGATGAAGAAAGATTAAGCAAGACGAGGCAAGATGTGGAAAGATGAGGCAAGATAAAGCAAGATGAGGCAAGATGAAGCAAGATGAGGCAATATGAGGCAAGAAGAAGCAAGATGAGGCAAGATGAGGAAAGATGAGACAAGATGAGGCAAGATGAGACAAGATGTGGAAAGATGAGGCAAGATGAAGCAAGATGAGGCAAGATGAGGAAAGATGAAAGAAGCTGAGGAAAGATGAGTCAAGACGAGGCAAGACGTGGAAAGATGAGGCAAGATGAAGCAAGATGAGGCAAGAGGAAGCAAGATGAGGCAAGATGAAGCAAGATGAGGCATGATGAAGAAAGATGAGGCAATAAAGATGAAGCAAGATGAGGCATGATGAAACAAGATGAGACAAGATGAAGCAAGATGAAGCAAGATGAGGCAAGATGAAGCAAGATGAGGCAAGATGAAGCAAGATGAGGCAAGATGAAGAAAGATGAAGCAAGAAGTGGCAAGATGAAGCAAGATGAGGAAAGATGAAGCAGGATCAGGCAAGATGAAGCAAGATCAGTCAAGATGTGTAAAAATGAGGTAAGATGCGACAAGATGTGGAAAGATGAGACAAGATGAGGCAAGATGAGGCAAGATGAGGCAAGATGAGACAAGATGTGGAATGATGAGGTAAGATGTGGAAAGATGAGGTAAGATGAAGCAAGATGAGGCAAGATGAGGCAAGAAGAAGCAAGATGAGGCAAGATGAGGAAAGATGAGACAAAATGAGGCAAGATGAGGCAAGATGTGGAAAGATGAGGCAAGTTGAAGCAAGATGAGGCAAGACGAGGCAAGATGAGGCAAGATGAAGCAAGATGAGGCAAGTTGAGGAAAGACGAGGTAAGATTAAGCAAGATGAGGAAAGATGAGGCAAGATGAAGGAAGATAAGGCAAGATAAAGCAAGATGAGGCAAGACGAGGCAAGATGTGGAAAGATTAAGGAAAGATGAGGAAAGATGAGGCAAGACGAGGCAAGATGAGGCAAGATGAGGCAAGATGAAGCAAGATGAGGAAAGATGAGGCAAGATGAAGGAAGATAAGGCAAGATAAAGCAAGATGAATCAAGATGAGGCAAGATGAAGCAAGATGAGGCAAGATGAAGCAAGATGAAGGAAGATGAAGCAAGATGAGGCAAGATGAGGCAAGATGAGGGAAGATAAAGCAGTTGAGGCAAGATGTGGCAAGATGAGACAAGATGTGGAAAGATGAGGTAAGATGAAGCAAGATGTGGCAAGATGAGGAAAGATGAGACAAGATGAGGCAAGATGAGGCAAGATGAGACAAGATGAGGAAAGATGAGGCAAGATGAAGGAAGATGAGGCAAGATGAAGCAAGATGAGGCAAGATGAGGAAAGATGGGGCAAGATGAAGCAAGATGAGGCAAGATTAAGCAAGTTGAGACAAGATGAAGCAAGATAAGGCAAAATGAAGCAAGACGAGTCAAGATGTGGAAAGATGAGGCAAGACGAGGCAAGATGAAGGAAGATAAGGCAAGATAAAGCAAGATGAATCAAGATGAGGCAAGATGAAGCAAGATGAGGCAAGATGAAGCAAGATGAAGGAAGATGAAGCAAGATGAGGCAAGATGAGGCAAGATGAGGGAAGATAAAGCAGTTGAGGCAAGATGTGGCAAGATGAGACAAGATGTGGAAAGATGAGGTAAGATGAAGCAAGATGTGGCAAGATGAGGAAAGATGAGACAAGATGAGGCAAGATGAGGCAAGATGAGACAAGATGAGGAAAGATGAGGCAAGATGAAGAAAGATGAGGCAAGATGAAGCAAGATGAGGCAAGATGAGGAAAGATGGGGCAAGATGAAGCAAGATGAGGCAAGATTAAGCAAGTTGAGACAAGATGAAGCAAGATAAGGCAAAATGAAGCAAGACGAGTCAAGATGTGGAAAGATGAGGCAAGACGAGGCAAGATGTGGAAAGATGAGGCAAGATGAAGCAAGATGAGGCAAGATGAAGCAAGATGAGGCAAGATGAGACAAGATGTAGAAAGATGAGGCAAGATGAAGCAAGATGAAGCAAGAATAAGAACGAACAAGCAAGAACAAACTGCACATTGGGAATAAGTACTGTGTACTCCAGTCTAACCACTTTGGAGCACAGAACAGCTGCCCTCACCCATTTGACCCAAGTGTATATCTCTCCCTCCCTCCCTCCCTCTTCCAACAACTACAGACTACTCTGACCTGCCATCTTCTCCATGTGTGCCTTAAGGACGTGTGTGGAAAAGAGTTGCATCATTTGGTAGAATGGTGTCCCTCCTGGTGTGAGGAGCAGGGAGGCTGCAATGGGTGGTAGTCTGGAGGAGGGGTCCTCCTAGATGGAGGGGGAGGGGGAGAGATGATGTGATGAGGGCAGGAGATGGGCATCAAGGAGTCAATGACAGCCAGGACCACATCACATTGTAAAGTGGGAATGAGAGTGTAGGCGGTGTAGGTGTGGAGCTGAGGGGTAGGAGTAGAGGATGTGCAGCTGGCACTGGGGGCCAGGAAGGGGTGGTGGGATGAGGACAGACCTAGCAGGGGACCCCACAGGAGGAAGTGGAGTACAAACAGAGGAAGAAGCAGCAGTAGCAGTGGCCATACACAGGGCAGCCAGTCCCAAACAAGCAGCACACACCTGGGGCCTTGGGCTTCAACCGTCTCACTCTTGTCATCTCCTCAGCCATCTCCTCCCAGGAGGGCAGCAGGCAAACAGAACAGCACGCCTCTGGGAACAGACAGCTACAGTCAACGGACAACTGCCACAACACATGACGATTGCACAATAGTAACAGATGGGGAGGGGTGAAGGTAAGCAGGGAGGGGGGTGAAAGGTGAGGGGGAGGGGAGAGGGGGAGGGACGGGGAAATCTTGTAAATCTTGCTACGGTACATGTGTACTTGCACTAGAGTGCCTGCTCATGCTTGTTCACATCTTGTAACACTAAACACTTGTTGCAGTGCCTCTACTCATACAGCAGGTTAGACAAAGACAGTAAACACTGCTAATTTGTGTCAAGAAAGGCCACATCATCTTGGAAAGTAGGAACGGAATGGGAGTGTATGCAGAGCTGGTGTGAGTACACACACACACACACACACACACACACTGTAACACCTGGCATGGAAGGGAGTGGAGGAAATAGTTCCTTTTGGTTCACATCAGCTGACTCCTGGGGGGGGGGGGGGGGGGGGATAGGGAGGAGTGACAAAGACAATTGTGTGACGGGTACACAATTAACACATGAGGAATGTCAACACGCACACAATCACACACAGAGCGGACAATAACAGCAACTGATGGCTCTGGTCTAATTGCTTAGAATTAAACTCATATCAAACTCAATTCCAACTAATTCTGTGAGTGTGCAGTCATGTTTCATAAAGGATACACACAGTGCTGTGTGAGTTGTATCACATGAAAGGACTTGTTGACAAAAGGGATAGCAAAACTGGCCAACAATCACTTCTCTCTGTCCAATCACCAGCTCATTCGCTAACTCACTTCAAAGTACAAGTCTCCTCACACTACAGCAGGCCCCCACAGGCAGGCAGGCGCCCCTAACTCGTTCTTACTATCACTTACACTTAATACACAGTTAACACATAGTTAACACCTGCAGCACACACTGCGGGAACAAGTCTGGGGCAAGTGTACACCAAACACTACACACACCACATGTCTCAGTTCCACAATTACTCTGCCACACCTCAATACATTTCACGCCTAGCATGCAGTGGTTGTGTGAGTGCTACAAGGGTGTGTTGAATAACCCCCACATGCACTCATGTAGCTGTGTTCTCCTGTCATGTTGGCTGGTAGGTCGGTGTTCCCTATCTATTTAGTTGACACCCACTGGTGTAATGTAGTGCATGTTTCCCACAGAGATTTTTGTCACCTACGGCTGCCTCCCTATTGGAGGTGACAAGTGTGACTTGTTGTGTTACATAGGGATGGCTTGAATACACAAATGCCCCTCCTTAGCAGCTGGTTGGGAGACACAATGTACACAAAGTCAACAGTGTGTGCACATCACCTAGTCACACCCAACACATCCACAGCATGTCAATGATCAATGCAAAGCAATTTCTGACAGCTTTTGAAGGCAATGTAGATACATTTTATACCATTCCCTGCCAAGTATTGCTATATAGCAGCAAATGACATACATACACACGAGCCAATCAATGATTAGTTCAATTTGCAGCGTTCAAACAATTAAGAGGTTTCAGTGACTAATGACATGTAACCATAAGTTGAATGTGGAGGACTGCCCCAGCACAGCTCTCTGGAAGAGACAGCACACTACTTGTCAGTCTACACTGCTCCGTCCCACAGGCCAAGAAGCAATCTGCTTGTGTTAGCTCCACCTCCTCAAAACATAAGAGTGTACAGAATGTGCTGAGTGGTGGCAGGTGTGTGCTGTGAATAGGGAAGTGATGTCACTGTGCAATAAATGGCACACCACACACATAAACTTAGCTACTTTAACCAACTCCTTGCCAGTGACCACGGTTTAGTGCATTTACGTAGCTACAGCTGGTTTTCGCCAATAAATCAACAAGGTATAATTGAGTAGCCACAATGACACCGACAGATTACCTCAGAGCAGCACAGTCCCGAACAAGCAGCACACATCTTGGGCCTTGGGCTTCAACCCCTCACTCTTGGCATCTCCTCCCAGGAGAGCAGCAGGCAAACAGAACAGCACGCTTCTGGGAACAGACAGCTACAGTCGATGTACACTTGCTGTAGGCACTCAGACTTTGATAGGAACGCTACCGGGGGAACAAGTCAAGATGGACAGGGGTCGCGCGTAACAGGCAGGACTCCTCGCACGGCTCGAGGAAGTGAGGCGAGGAAACCCGGCCGGAAGTGTTGTGTGCGATTGGGGGCGTTACCTTGTAGCTTGTGCAATCCACTCTCTCGTCCAAGTGATTGGAAGCAAAGATCGATCTTTGTTGGAAGCGATCTGGTCCGTCGGCCAAACTAGTCTCTTTCGCGATCGTGAGACATCGAGACTGTAAAGTAAGTAAAGCAGGGGGTTACCGAACACTGCGCCGCGCTCCGTCTGCATTCGAAGGAACAGCTTCTCACTGTGTCAATTTTTACATGGACTCTTGTGCTAACTGCATACAGAAAGGAAGCTGTTCTACCGCTTGCAGGCGAAACGTGGCGCCCTGTTCGGAAACACCATCTTGTTCGGACCCCCTCCCCTACCTTACCTTTGTACGTACGCACTACAGTGCGTGTCACCACATGGGCCGGGGGGGGGGGGGGGGGCATTGCTAGTGGCCAGTGGTCCACTGGCGTCTGGAGGTCGGGACACATTTCGTGTAGCTAGCTAGTCAAACAATCTGTGTAGCGTACAGTGGGCGAGTACGTGATACCAGACACACTTGTGGGCCATTAGTTAACTATTGTATATAGTTATTGTATTAAGTTAATTAAGGTATATAGTGAAATGATGGACGTGGAGTTAGGCTGCTATGTGTACTCTATCACACTGTTCTCTCATTACAGTTTACAACTGTCACACCACAATGGGAGGTATCATTGGCAGGTGGTGGATGGGCAGTGATGATGATGAGAATGAGGAGGAGGAGGAGGAGGAGGAGGAGGAGGAGGAGGAGGAGGAGGAGGAGGAGGAAGAGAAGGAGGAGGAGGAAGAGAAGGAGGAGGAGGAAGGGGAGGAGGAGGCTACAAGTGAACAAGACCCAGATGAATCAGATGTTCCCCCTGAACCACACCTACCAACAGACACTCCCCCTGAACCACACCTACCAACAAACACCCCCCCTGGACCAAACCTACCAACAGACACTCCCCCTGAACCACACCTACCAGCAACAGACCTGCCTCCAGGACCTCACCTACAAGATGAAGGAACATGTCAAGGTGCTTATAAGATTGAGTACATGTGTTAACTCAGTGGGTTTGATAGAATAGAGATTCATTACCATGTCCGGATATTCATTGGGGGGTTGGTTGAGACTTAAACATGTGGTACACTTTTTGCCAACAGGTACACTTGTACTTGTTCTGTATTGTACTCTTGTGTAACTGAAGAAGGCCCTTTTGAGGCCGAAACGGTTTGCCTGTTGGTAAAAAGTGTACCACGTGTTTAACGCTCAACCAACCCTCCCTAATGAACAGTGGGTTTGGTATCCCACAGTCAGACCACCATATTGTGTTGACCCCAGGGTGAACACAAAATGCCGGTTGGCTATGACTAGCTAGCTAAGTGTTGCATCCAGCAGCATGAGGGAGGGTTGTGTAGGACACACACCCTAGTCTGTGCTAGTTGGGAGCTATGTACGATGAAGGTGTAGCATGCCTGCTCTCTTGGCTACAGCTGTCATGTCACAGGTGGCGTGCTGCTTACTCCTCTCCAACCCATACCATCTGCACTAGTTCTTGTGTGTGAGATCACCTTTAAACAAGCAGCCGCATTGTACATCACACCTCTACATGGTGAAGCATTGTGTCAGTGTGCATGCACTTAGCATACAGTGACCAAATGTTGTGTTGCAGTAACAGAAAGCAATAAAGATTGAAACATTTGACAGCTGTCAATTGTGTGTTCCGTTCGCAGTGAGTCAACCAGTCAATGGTCAGGGCCATGGCCCATGAGCAGCGGACACCAGTGAGTTGTGTGTGTGTGTGTGTTGTGCACTTCTGTGAGTGTGTACCTTCTGCATGGGCAAGAAGTGGCAGTCCTGTGTGCTGTTGTGTGGCTGACGGTTTCTTTGTGCCCGAGTCATCTGTGACCAACTGTAGGTGTAGCTTTGGGTATGTGCTGCTAGTTACATCAAGCGATAGTAAAGGTTAGTAGAAGCCCAGTAATCTTGTGTTGTGTGTGTTGTGCACTCTTGTCAGTGGGTATGCCTTGCCTACACTTAGCATCATGGTGAACTTGGGCTACCTTGTCTCAATCACTGATTCTGCTCATCATCAGCTACTGAGTAGGAGCAGGCAGTGTCCATATTTCACCAGTCACAAAACGTGAGGTTACCTGGTGACATGTGGATACTGTTAGTGTACAAACTACTTGACTGATAAGGTGTAGCTATGAATGGCTCCTAGGAGCACCCGCACATGTGCTAACCTGTGTACCAGCCCCTCCTTCACTTGTGTCTACAAGTAAAGGCCTACACTACCACCAGCTAGTGCTCTACTGTTCTGTGTGGTCCTCTTCTCTCCCACCCTCAGGTGCCTCCTGTACTCCCTGGACCACTGCCTGACACAGTTCAAGGTATGTTGTACTGTGACTTCCATATAAGGAGTGGTAGTGTTTGCACAAATGGTGTGTGTGTGTGTGTGTGTGTGTGTGTGTGTGGTGTGTGTGTGTGGTGTGTGTGTGTGTGTGTGTGTGTGTGTGTGTGTGTGTGTGTGTGTGTATACAGTTAGGATTCAAACTGCTCTCTGCTGCTCTGAGAAGAGCTGGCTTTAATGTGTGGATTGCACATCTCTGTAGAAGGAGACCCTGATGAAGAAGGTGGAACAAGAACGTAAGCAGGAGATGAAGCTATCCCGTCTTCAAGCAGTGCAGAGGGTGAAGCAGTACAAACAAGTGAGTACAGTGGAGGGCACGTGCATTAGTGAGGGCAGAGGGCAGAGACAACTGGAGTTGTGAGCTGTCAGAGTGTGTGTGTTTCCACTACTTGTTTCTGTGTTGCCCATGCAGGGAGTGCAGTCAAAGAAGGACACACCGAAGGATTATGTCCCATCGTGGAAGAGAGTGCAATCCCATTTCAGCTCATTGTATATGTAATTACACACCCTGAGTGTTCCACACGGTGATGAGAGAAGAGAAGGGCGCGAGGCCGACTCCTCTAACGTTTAACGAGGCCAGCACAGGTTCAGCCACCGCGGTGTGTAGCAGAGGTGCAACCAGCAACTCAGTCTCAGGGCCAAGCTCCATGTTTGCTCCAGTTGTTACAAAGGTCAGTCTCTCTACGTGGTTGTCTGCGGTTGTGGGTTTGTAGTGAAAGTGGCTGAAAATGGATGTGTTTGTAAGTACACGTGTGACATGTGCTCTGGTACGTATACTAAATGGAGTGTGTGTGACATGTGTTCTGGTACGTATACTAAATGGAGTGTGTGTGACATGTGCTCTGGTACGTATACTAAATGGAGTGTGTGTGACATGTGCTCTGGTACGTATACTAAATGGAGTGTGTGTGACATGTGCTCTGGTACGTGTACTAAATGGAGTGTGTGTGACATGTGCTCTGGTACGTGTACTAAATGGAGTGTGTGTGACATGTGCTCTGGTACGTGTACTAAATGGAGTGTGTGTGACATGTGCTCTGCTACGTATACTAAATGGAGTGTGTGTGACATGTGCTCTGGTACGTATACTAAATGGAGTGTGTGTGACATGTGCTCTGGTACGTGTACTAAATGGAGTGTGTGTGACATGTGCTCTGGTACGTATACTAAATGGAGTGTGTGTGACATGTGCTCTGGTACGTGTACTAAATGGAGTGTGTGTGACATGTGCTCTGGTACGTGTACTAAATGGAGTGTGTGTGACATGTGCTCTGGTACGTATACTAAATGGAGTGTGTGTGACATGTGCTCTGGTACGTGTACTAAATGGAGTGTGTGTGACATGTGCTCTGGTACGTGTACTAAATGGAGTGTGTGTGACATGTGCTCTGGTACGTATACTAAATGGAGTGTGTGTGACATGTGCTCTGGTACGTATACTAAATGGAGTGTGTGTGACATGTGCTCTGGTACGTATACTAAATGGAGTGTGTGTGACATGTGCTCTGGTACGTATACTAAATGGAGTGTGTGTGACATGTGCTCTGGTACGTATACTAAATGGAGTGTGTGTGACATGTGCTCTGGTACGTATACTAAATGGAGTGTGTGTGACATGTGCTCTGGTACGTATACTAAATGGAGTGTGTGTGACATGTTGTAGCGGATGACTGACGTCACCACACACATCACGCGAGTGATGTCACGTCCTCACTACCACCGCGTGGCACGACGGGGGAGACAGCAGATTTAGGGACTGTTAGTGAACTGCCACTAGGGCACTCTTTTAGGTTTGTATGTGCATGGTCAAGGATTCTCAACAGGGTATGTCTGTCTGTTCGTCTGTCTGTCTGTCTGTTATACCAGCATGTTGCATATTACACTTGTGCAGCGTATGTTTGTATGTGCACCATTAGTTTGTGTGTGTGTGTGTGTGTGTGTGTGTGTGTGTGTGTGTGTGTGTGTGTGTGTGTGTGCATGGTGTGTGTGTGTGTGTGCATGGTGTGTGTGTGTGCATGGTGTGTGTGTGTGTGTGTGTGTGTGTGTGTGTGTGTGTGTGTGTGTGTGTGTGTGTGTGTGTGTGTGTGTGTGTGTCATGTGTGTGTGTGTGTGTGTGTTGGAGGGCATGTTAGTACCGTCCCTATAATACAGTGCTTATCAAGTGGTACTATATGTGCTCTGTGATAGCTGTTATGAGAGGTGTGCAGATATAGGTGGATGGTACATTGCAGTGTCTGTTGCCTTTGGCCCTACACAGACCTCATTCTGGCTATACGACAGTGGCGCTGGTGGTGAAGAGGGGAGTGGCACTGTGGGACTGGGCGGGGCTCACTCCACTGGGGTCTCATCTGATGATGTATCCTCCACACCTGTTATACACCACATGATGTGTTAGCCTATCAAGCACCTCCAAACCACATCGTGAGACAGCTCTACACCATAGGGAAGTGTGTTATGTGTGTGTGATCTTACCCCTATGCTACACTGCTTGGGGCACTCAAAGTGGGCTACTCATCAGTGATGGGAAGACTACCTAATTGAGTTGATGTAGAATTATTTATTGTGACCGACTTATTTACTAATTGTATGGGGTGGTATACAGTGCTATTTACTACTGCAGTCTACAGTGGAACATGTACAAGACAGCCACCTGTGGGCCAGTTCTAGCTGACCTTTTTAGAGAGGTGGCTGCTCTACAGAGGTAGATTGCAATGTTTTAGTGCCATTTGGGAAGTGGGAGGCTGGCTGTGTTAGAGAGGTGACTGCCTAACACAGTGACCATCACACTGCCCATGTGAAAGGGGATTTATACATGTTCCACTGTACTACAGCTAACAAACAAATGTGTGTGTTCACTTATATTGTCTGACTCTTGTTGTGTTTGGGATTGTCCTTTACTCAGTACTCCTCAGCATCTGTTCAATGTGCCTACAGTATCACCAGAAGGAGAAGATAATCGTGTCTTCCTCCCTCACAGTCACACTCTAAACTCCTCCACACGACAGCATAGGCGCTGGAGGTGTAGCCAGGAGGAAAGCCCTCTAATTCCATGGGAGGAGTGACCTTAAGCTGTATCGACCAATTCCCAATCATGCAATATTGAGTCCCTCGATTTCCCAAACACATCAGACCTCACCAATTAATATGGTAATTAATTTATGTAACACACCACATTTCACTGAGTATGTGGTTTCATTAATTTAATTGTAGCACTTAAAATTAAAATAATTTTTATTATAAGGGCTGGTTCTCCTCGAGTCACAGGTGCTGTGGTTTGCCAGGGGGTGGAGGGGGCTTCTTGCCTGATTTGCCTTTGCCTTCTGATGTCTTCACTGCCCAATTTCTTGTTAAGGTCGGCCATGAAGTTGTCTGCTGACTGTTGAGAGGTGGAGGTCCGTCTTGGTTCAGCACCTGCTCCACCTCTGCCGAGTTGCTTCTTTTGGGAGGCGCTCTTTTGAGGGGCATGAGTGGGTGATTGCCAAGGCTCTCGTGCATGGTTATACTTGGCCTTGTCAGAGCCTCCCTTATCCTTTGTTCCAACGTACTCCCCTCCTTCAGCCAGTGCCTGCTCCTTCAGTCTCTGCTGAATCATGTCACCCATCTGTTCTGTTGTAAAACACAGATGAGGAAGATGGGGTTAGTACAGTGGACCTCCTCATAAAGGGCCCTTAAGTCAGGGCACCTCTCTATTGAGGACAGTGCCTACTGTCCCAGCTATGTACATAGAGATGTACGTATACCAACTAAGGGTTAGGGTTAGGGGAGGGAGGGGAAGGGGAGGCTGAGGTGAGCTTGAAACACAAGTTGCTTACCACCATTACATGTAAGTCAAAGTGGTCTTATTTAGCAGGTGGACTGCTAAGACCGGAGTGGTAATGTGTGCAACAATACACACACTCTCCAGTTTTGAGTAAAGTGTTCGAGAGGCATCTCCACCAACAGCTGTATGATTATCTACAGCAGCACAGTTTTAGGCCTCAGGGAGGAGGACCGACATTACTGACAAGCTGGAAGTGTTCCTAATTCACTTCTACACACTCACATACTCACAAGGCCACCTCCTGACAAGTTGCTTGTCCCATTAACACCAACATTCGATTCACTTTCACCCTAGTAGCAGGCAAACAGAACAGCATGCCACAGAACAGACCAATCTAGACAGCTCTCCATCTACCAGGTCTACTCCATCTACTTCATCTACCGGGTCTACTTTATCTACTCCATGTAATGCTTCTACTGCATCTACAGGGTCTACTCCATCTACAGGGTCTACTCCATCTACAGGGTCTACTCCATCTACAGGGTCTACTCCATCTACAGGGTCTCTTTTACTGCATCTAGCTACATGGTCTACACATAGCTATATTAGTACACGATGGTCTACTAATAGCTATATACTTACAGGCTGGTCTAAGGGCGTTAATGACATTCATTAGGGCGTTAATGATATTCATATTTGGATCCACTGTATATGAGGGAACTACCGTTGAGAGGGACTGTTGACCTGTGACAATGGAAGGCGCCTGTAGTTCGAAGACAACGCAGAAGACAGGCGCGGACAGGGAATCAAGGCGGAGTACGAACTCAGCTAGTCCTACTCACATGAGACAGAGATCGAACAATGAGCAATCAGGTAATTTGGGATTGACTGGTAGTGTGTTTAACTTTATGATTCATGCACGCACTTCACAGTCTACAGTTGTCGTTCGAAGGCACACAAAGAATCGTAGCTGGCAATGACCTATTTCTCGTGTCTACGAGAGCCAATTGTTGTTTGTGGCACTGGTTTCGTTCGGCGTACTATTAGAGATGCACGGGGAGCTCAGTTAGTTGTGGGAGACCAGATCAGCACCACATTAGGCACAGAATTTGTAGTTAAACGAAGTTCCTATGAAATTTCTATCGCCGTAGCTACTTGGTCTTTCCTCATATTTATCAATTATCAGTCAATAGGTAAGTTGTGATTTACAATAGTGAGCGATCACTGTTGGCTGTTCTGACCACACCATATGCTACACATGTAGCTATGGAGTTGTAGTGTGGTCGATGAGCCATGGCTGATCAGTGATGTATCATGATTCTGGAGGTTGACTGACTGGAGAGCGGGTGCTAGGCAACTGAGAACATGCTTGCCAGTAGCAACATTTGTTAGGTTGCTAGCGGTACAGTGTACATGTGTGAGCTCTTGAGTGCATGCTGTGGGGAGGAAGTGGATTGGTCTTGCTCTCTACTGTACCCTTGTTCTTCTCAACAGCCCGTCCCATGAGTTCCTGGAACATTGATGCACTGGTCTCCCTACAGGGGGAACTCCAACTTCATGTGTTGATGGAGACTGGGTTTGGGAATCAACTGGAGAAGGCAGCAGGTGGTTTCTTAAGCTACTTTGAGGCCCGTGTAGTAAGAGAGCAGTCCGGCAACACCAACCAAATACAGAAAGTGATTGAATTTCTACGTGGCAAGACAGATGAGGACTTTGTGACATTTCTTGAGATGTTGAGAGCAAGCAACAATGAAGTGTGGGCAGATGAGTTGGAGAGAAAAGCCAAAGAATTCAAAGAGAAACAGGTACATTGGTGACCAGTTGGTGACAGTTAATTCTTTCTGTACATATACTGTTTGTGTGTGTGTGTCTACACATGTGTGAACACAATTTGCTCCATTCTATCATTCTTCTGTGTATGGCATTGTTGGCAGTTACTGGTTTATGTCACTAGTACACATCCAACTAACAGTACACAATACTATACAATACACAGGTGTCAACTGACCTAGTTAGACGAGATGTACCAAAATGGATACCACTGTCCCACTGTCCTGCTTTTCCACTCTTCCTCCTTTTGTCTGATTTCGATGAATAAGCCACTAGCACACAAGCTAAAGTACAGGTGGTATGACGTCACATCCGGCGGTGCCTGTGCGGCCATTTTATGTATAGAAAAGATAGGCGAAATCAGCATTCCATTCTCTTGAAATTCCTTAGGTCTTACGTGCAAGTGGCTTATTCTAGACAGGCTGTGGATGAGTCACACGTTCTCTTACACATGTGTTGGCAGATTCTGACCCAAAGATTACCCTGCATGATTCAGCCCCACCATTTCAATGAACCCTCCACTTTCATGCACAGTACTGTACTTTGTCCCTCTGTGGTCCACTGCATGGTTGACACCTATGTCAATGCAGTGATGTTCATGTCCAACCTCCTGTGTCAGTTCACAGTGTGCCATGAACTCCACTTTATTGCTGACCATTAAACACACCAGCTATCTCCTACCCTCTCCCATTCTCACTATCACCCTCCACACCCCCTGCAGGTGGAGGTGTGTCCTGCCCTCCCAGAGCCACTCCAACATGTGAGGAAGCTTGCTTACAAGAGTTACCAGCGGCTGTCCCTCACTGAGGGCCCACGGAAGGTACAGTACACTAAAGTAGCTGTACTGGAGAGTGCCCCTAAATTGCGACAGAAGGGAGACCTTGATCAGGGCGCTTTCTTAAAACAATTCTGTGACTGCGGTGTACGACTGTCAGAGGGAGCAACTGAACAAGTTACAGTCAATGACTTCCTTCGAGCAGGAACCCAGCAAAACCGAATTCTTCACGGACAGCCTGGCACAGGTAAAACCACATTCCTCAAACACCTGTGTCAGAAAGTGGCCAACGATGAGCCGAGTGACTTCTCCCTCGTCCTATACTTCCCTCTGCGTGACAAGGCCGTGTCACAAGCTCTGAAAAGCAGCACCACCCCGTATGATTGTAGTCTGGAGAGTCTCCTCCAGTACTACATCCCCGACAAGACCCACTCTGCTGATGCTATTCGGGAACTGCTGCAGTGCCAAGGAAACAACGTCCTCATCATCTTGGATGGTGCAGACGAGGTGCGTGGTCTTATGGACCGCCCTGAGGGATCCTTCCTGTCAAGCCTCATGGAGGGTCGTCTGCTTCCCCAAGCACACTTCATAGTGTCCACGCGTCCCGGCGGGTGCCCACTTCTACAAGAGCACAGCTCTCTCTTTTATGAGATGCTCGGATTTGATGACAAAGCAGTGAGGTCGTACGTGGAAGAGTTCTTCAAGAGTGAGCCAGGCAAAGGGAAGGCCATGTTATCCGATCTGATGGCCCGTCCAGACCTCATGGGAGGAGCCTATATTCCTATGAATTTACTGATCTTCTGTTCCATCTACGAACACGGTGTTGCAGGCAGGTCGGTGTTCCCTGCAACCATGACCGAGTGCTACAAGTCATCCATTGCCAGGATTGTCACTCGAGAGAAGCGAAAGATGGAGAGGAGAGATTACCAAATTAGCCAATCTCTCACTGATCTCCCACCAGATGTGAAGCACCTGTTGTCTTCCCTCGGTGTCCTCGCCTTCAAAGGTCTCACCCAGGAACCACCTGACTACATCTTCCAAGAAGCTGATGTGCGCCCCCTATTCTCCATCCCTCCTCACCAGCCCCTGGATGAGTCCTTCAGTGGCCTCCTCCACTTCCATGCTAGCCAGGACCCCGGTTATGCAACATTCAGCACCCTGAACTTCAGCCACACCACTAAACAGGAGTTCTTTGGTGCTTACCATCTCTCCCTGTTGCCTGAGGCGGAGCAAGCTGCCTTCTGGAGGGAGAACCGCCACAACCCCAAGTTCGCCGTCGTCCTCAGATATTTCGCTGGACTAACGCAGTTCGAGTCAGTGGAGGTCAGCAAGGCCATCCTTGCCACAGGCGGTGACCTGCCAGCGAAATGTGACTCTGACAATCCTTATCTTTTGTATGTTTTTCATGCTTTGTTTGAGTCTCAGAATGAGTCTCTCACCCAGAGCATAGTCACACAGTTAAACAGCTGTCTCACCTTTCACTTGTACCTCACTCCTTTTGACACCATGGTACTCTCTCACTGCCTCACCAAGTGCAACCACCTGACTGAACTGGACATGTCACTGTATTGCTTATCCCCTACCAGTTTCCATCATGTTTGTTCAGTTGTGCAGTGCAATCCTCTTTTACAGTCACTGTCACTACGTGTGGACCAGTTCTCCACTGAAGGTGAGTGAATGGGACCACACTAATTGTTAGTGTAGTCCACTGTTGTATGGAGGTTGTGCATGTGTGACCCCTTCAGTTGTTGTCTCTTTAGCAATGGCAATTGGTGATTTCCATGATAAAATGACCAAGTACAATCACCTGTTGCCATGGCAGCAAGTACTCTATGTCTCTTAATTCCCCCTGTATCCCTTTGTGTAGCTGTCAGATGTGTCTCTGTTGTGTTCCTCCATTCTCCCTTGCTCGCCTTCTCCTATGGACGTAGATGCTAGAGCACTATGTAAGGCTGCTGGGTCACTAAAGAGGTTGGACCTGAGAGTGGATATAATAAATATAAGCTTGTGGGAAGTCTGCACTTCAGAGGCACTGGCTGAGGTCTTTGAACACAGACCATTGGAGAAGTTGGATCTTACCCTCATATGTGTTGTTAAAGTAAGTAGTGCATGTTCACCTGGTTGGGACAAGTGAAACGAGCCCCTATGTAAATCATGAGGTAGCCCGACTCTACAATCTAGGCTGGCTTTGGGGCCTAAATGTCTGTTAGTTTGTCACACACCATACCTGTCCTAATTGCGCCCGTACGTTTCCTGTCCTCTGCCCTATGCTACAATGAGTGACGACGCTGAGCCACCAGAAGGGAGCTCAAAGGTGTGGCGGCTGCAGTGTGGCTGATGGCAATTAAGTGTATGTGTCCGAACTAGGCAACAGGCAGAAACTGCAAAGCAGGCAAAGCTTTGTCCCTGCCAGGCAAAGGACAGGGAAATTGATGTCTCTTGTAGTCAAGCAGACACTGAAGTGCAGGTACAGCGGTGGTCCTGCACAGGTAGGCTAGCTAGCTACGTATCTTAGGTAAACGGAGTGAATACTATCCTCATTTTCTCTTGCTTGGCTATTTAAAAGTGCTGAAATGCCTGACAACATGTCTGAGCTATTTCATTACTCTTACGTATTCCAATACCTTTGTTCTTCCTGTACAGTATTAAACAAGATATTGCATAAAGTGTGGGCATGCATGTAGCTATGCATGTATATGTACATGTGTGTGTGTGTGTACATGGCTGTATGAAGCTATGTGTGTGTAGATGTGGCTGTGTGTATGTACGAGTACATGTGTATGTGTGTATATGCTCACCCCCGCAATGCCTTGCATTGGACTAGTATATAGTTATGTGGTGTGGACTCTGAAGGAGCGGTTATCAGGAATACACTGTGTGGCTTCCTCCTATTTATGCTGCTACTTTCTACACTTGAGTTGTTTGAGTGCATAACATGTGCCGTTTTACTCCCACTCTGAGGTGAAATGTGTGAAGCAGTTTAAGATGCATCACATTACATCATGGACATTTGTCAGTGACCACACTAGACCTATAGCTCTGTTTGACTTCCTGAGTGTATGAATGCTCCATCTGTTCTCTTACTGTTGTCACTGTATGTTATGTGTGCAGGGTGACTGCAGTGCGTTGGAGAAGAAGGTTGCCCACTGTCAGCTGAAGAGACTTAAGCTGTGGGGTGACAGCACCCTACTCCTCCCTGTACTAAGTGGAGTCAAAGACAACCGTTCTATAACAGATCTTGATGTTTGGGGTGAGCCTATCACTACATGCCTCTAACTATACTATACCACATAGGGGTATGTACATGTATGGGTTGGGCCCATACATGTACATACATTGGAAGCACTGCCCCTCCCCTTGCCACCCTTACACCCTCAAAGTGTGTTTTGGTTGTGTATAATCAGTATATGCTGTGTTGCTCATTTGGGGACATGCTGAGTGGTAATTAGCAACTGTATCTTAGCAATCACTGTCACTTAGCAACAGTTTGATGTTGAGGCAATGCATGGAGTGTTTGTCAAAGCAATGTCCAATCACCCCATTCTACTAAGTGGAGTTCAATGGAGTGGTGTACATGTGTCAAGTGTAAATGAATGTGTAGCAGTCCTTGCTGTTTGTGAAGCCCCTCAAGGTCAACCCCATTCAATCTTGTGTGCACTGTCATGCAGATCTCAATGATAGCTGTGTTTTTATACCTTAGATGGGTCACTCAGTGATGAGACGTCTCCAGCAGTGGCCACTTGTGTCCAGACCATGCCACAGTTGAGGACACTCGTCATCCATTACATCAATCCTCTTCCAGTGCTGAAGTCACTGTCACACAGAGGCTCCCCCCTGGACAGTGTCACAGTGGTGGACCCACTATGGGTATGTACAGTGTACACCTATTCACATGCTACATCAGTGCTAGTTACTTAACTATTTGCCACACACACATGGAGACGTAGTACAGTAATCACTGTACTATGTGTCCGTGTGTGTGTCAAATACTGTAGCTTACGTATATTTAGGGGTATCCCCTGAGTGTTTATATCCCCCTCCCTCCTAAGGCTTCTTACAAGGTGGTCTATTGTGCAATCACAGCAGGGGGAGGAGTCCAATGGACAAGACTCCCAATTATATGGTCCAGAGACCGATAGTGATTGTGTGTGTGTGTTAACACCCATCCCTCAATGCCAAGTTTCATTGACTATAGACACAATTACTATTGGTCTCCAAACTGTGTACAGTAATTGAGAGTCAATCCTGTCTGTTGAACTCTTCCCCCTGCTGTGATTCTGCTCATGATTCATTCCCATCGTAAAATGTGTTTGCTTAATTGCTTGAAGTTTGATTGTGTTAATATCCTTCTGATCTTCCATCACCTACATTGGAGTGCCTGTGTACTTGTGCACATCCCCTCACCCATCCATCCATCCAATTTCCATTTGAATGTGGTATACTGTATGGAGCATTTGTTGGGCACATCTGCTGTATAAACACATATACCTATATCTTCTATTACATGCAGTAAGCACATTTTGTTGGTGGTTTTCTGCCACGTTTGTTAGGCACCTACCAGAACACTCTAAAGAGCTCTATTGCCTGACATGTGCCTTACAGCATCTTTGTCCTACAATGTACACACACACACACACAACACACACACACACACACACACACACACACACACACACACACACACACACCTGTCATGGCTCGTACTGTTGTTCTACAGGCAAATAGTTGGTGTGACTGTTGTCATTTTGTGCATGTCACCAGTGAATGACACAAGTGATCTCGACACATGTCTGTTCATGATGGTGTTGTGAGTGGCCAGGTTGTCAGTCGGTAGTTGTAAGTAAGTCAAGTGACTTTTGATGTGACAAGCTGTTACACTGCACCCTATAGAGGTCCTTCAGAACTCTGCTAAAAGGAATAGGTTCCCTCCAGAAGTTCCCGTGAAGTAGAGAATACTGTGTGCTATGGAGCCCCAAAGTAGTCCATTAATAGCTGCTTAAGTTAACATCCTCCTATGACCCCAATGATACCTTCTAACCCCCCTCCCCCCCCCCCACACACACACACACAATTAAGCCCCCTAAGTTGGTCACACTGTACCAAACACACAGTGCTGTATTTTGAAAATTAGTCAATGGGGAGGTGCAAAACTGAGGTTTCGAAAAGGAAGGGGGAGGGGGGGGGGGCAATACAATGTTGACGTATGGCTTGCCAAATTTTCAAGGAGGAGTGATATTTTAGCAAAGTGGCCCTGCCCCCCTTAAAATGCACCAAACAGCAGCCTAGTGTAGCTAATTACGGAGTTGATGTTTGACACACATTGCATTGTGATTGCACACATTCACTGTGCCCATTGATTGTTGTCATCACATGTGTGTGTAGATGTGGACTTCACTCAAAGTAGGTCCATGTAACCCACCCATCTCATGTGGCTTTTGGACGGCCATTTTGTGTCCATCAGCAACCTACTAGGGCTGTAGTCTCGTTCCCAGCCCACCACTTCTGCTAATAAAATGGCTGTGGAAAGGGTGGTCTGGTATCTTTGGGCCGATTCCAAAAACTATGTGTGAACCTCGTACATGAAGCTGTGAAGCTGTGTAGGGATAGGTTTCAAGGTCATAAGCGCTCTAGCTTTTTTGGATTATGGTTGCTACTGATAGCATGATTGGGATCAAGTTCTGTGAAATATAATCCAAAAATGACCGTTTGAGACTCAACCCATATATCTTCACGTACGAAGGTCGTGTGTGGTTTTTGGGAGACACGTGACCAAGTGCTGATCTGATTGGCCAGAAGTATTCAAGATAAATCGAGACGAGCCAAGGAATTGGCCCAAAGATACCAGACCACCTTTTGGGTCATTTATAAAACTAGCTGAATGCCCGCCCTTCGGGTGGGTTCCCAGCATATCGTTTGAAATTTGAGCGTTTAACCAATCAGAACCGTCCATTTAATTGGGAGCATTCCGTAGACTCGTTCCGTAAAACTCCGTATGTACAGAATTTACTTATGTTAATCCATTTCGTTTAAAGGAGTTCAGCGGCGAAGGCACTAACTACCTTAGGTCACCCCCCGTATTGCCGTGATATACTCTTCCAAGTTTGGCGAGGATTGGTGAAAAATTGAAGGAGGAGTTCATGCACAACCAAACACGATCTTTTCCCTATCTCTTAGATATGGCGGCGACCGTAAAAGTGGCAAGAACTCGGACGGAATGACCTTAAACCAAATTTCGGCTCGGCGAGGTTACTCACAGTCCCCCTCTTCGTAATCCTACAAAATTTCGTGACTTTTCGTCCAGAATTGAAGGAGATTATCCCAAACAACGAAAATGTGTGTTACGTTTATTATAATAAGATGAGAGTTGGAGTGGGCTGTGGAGGAGACTGAACCTACCCCTGAAGCCATACCAATAGTGCAGTGTTTGTTGTTCTTGTAAGGTGTCACCTCAGTACCCCTGTGTTGTGTTTTGTACCTACAGGAGAGGTCGAGTGAAGAGGACTGGGCACAGCTGGAGGAGTCAGCCAGTTGTGCTCAAGTAGTCAAGGTGAAGGTGGATGTGGAGTACAGTGCCAAAGCTAGCAGAGTCCTGGCTGCTGGGTTCAGTAAGAACCCACTACTCAGAGAAGTGGCACTGTGGCGGGTACTGAAGGAGTTAGTGGAGTCAGTGAGAGGAACACTGTGCACAAACACTGCACTATCTGTCAATGTTAGTGACTGACATGAACACCATTTTGTTTTGTCCCAATCACACAGCATTATGTGTGGGAACTAAGAACATTATTGTATTGTTCACTTGTTGTGTTGTTGTGTGTACATGTCCTTGTGTTGTATATAATAGTGTCAATGATAATATTGTGTGGGAACAAATTTGACGGTAGCAGAAGGTAGCTATATGCATGGGGCAGTGCTGTGAAAGAACTCATGCACTACTCAGACGATTGAATGGACCAGCAACTGGTATGAAAGGTGGTATAGCTTGACTGTGCATGCATGATCATGTGACCAAGGCAACATGGCTGAAGGGAATTAATCAATCAATGAGACTTCATTAATATAATATAGTACATTACGTAAACATGCCCATGCAGTCATGTATAAATATACATAGGCTTGATTGCATCATTATACAGATCTACAGGTACAAGTGGTGCATGCATCACATGCAGTCTCTCAACATAGTCTGGAGCTGAAGGTATACAACAATAGCATAGGGAACTCTGCTCTGAGTGAGTGGCACACTTCACTATAATAAACACCAACCCAACAACCTATTAAAGAACACCTGACAATACACAGTTTGTGCGGTTGTCTACCAAACACAACACAGCAGAGATATCAAATCAAGTCTTGTCTCATGACAATAGTTCAGGTCTCTTGTCTTCCACCTTGAGCCTTTCCTCTGGAGGGAGAGCCGGTTCACTCTCCTTTGCAGCGACACTCTCAGAGGCAACCACTTCTGTTGTACAAGTTCCTACAGTGTCCACAGTGGCCTGACTTCAACACTGCTAGATGACACACCCACACCTTCTCTGGAGGGGGAGGGAAAGGGAGAGGGGAGGGTAGGGTAGGGGACGGTAGGGGATGGGAGGGAAGGGAGGGGAGGTGGAGCAATGGGGAGGGACAGGAGGCTGAGGAGGGAGAGTCTCAAATGCACACTGCTTATCACCATTACAGCATTAAGTCAAAGTGGTCTTATTTAGCAGGTGGTCTGCTAAGACAGGTTCACCAATTTTACAATGTTCATGATTTACAGTATCTACTGCATCAAAGCATTAATACATACACATCTAACACACACACACACACACACACACCACACGCACACACACACACACACGCACGCATGCACACACACACGCATGCACGCATGCACACACACACACACACACACACACACACACCACTAGTCTCATGGCCAGGTCCCTGTCCTCCACAGTGTGTACTGGTGCACATTGTGAGAATAGTACTGAGTAAGATAGGGATCTGGTCATGTGACCACACCACACACCTGCACTGTGCAGCACACGCAATCACTGCCAGTGGGATACACCATTCTACATACACTCACTGAGAGCACTCAATGCGAGCCTGCATTGCCATGGCAACCAGTTCCCTCATGGACCTGTCCTTGGCAAGCTCTTTGGCCGAATGAGGGACCATCTCAGATGACCCTACCAATGAACAAGACATGCACATTGTCAACTTCCTTCAATACCACTTCAATCAGACATGACCCAGTCTAACCACATAACACACACCACCATGTACAAGATGGTCCTACCACCTTAGTACACACACTGGGGTCCACAGTACAAAGGGGGAAGGGGAAATTGAAGGGCAACAAACTGCACATTGGGAATAAGTACTGTGTACTCCAGTCTAACCACTTCTGGAGCACAGAACAGCTGCCCTCTACCATTTGACCCAAGTGCATATCTCTCCTTCCCTCCCTCCCTCCCTCCCTCTACCAACAACTACAGACTACTCTGACCTGCGTGTGTGGAAAAAAGTTGCATCAGTTGGTAGAATGGTGTCCCTCCTGGTGTGAGGAGCAGGGAGGCTGCAATGGGTGGCAGTCTTGAGGAGGGGTCCTCCTAGATGGAGGGAAGTGGAGGGCCGGGATGGTGGAAGGAAGGGATGGTGGTGACAAGGGCAGGGGAAGGGGATTAAGGAGTCAAGGAAGGCACATAACATTGTAAAGTGGAAATGGGACTGTATGCAGTGTAGGTGTGGAGCTGAGGGGCAGGAGTAGAGGATGTGCAGCTGACACTGGGGACCAGGAAGGGGCGGTGGGATGAGGACAGACCTAGCAGGGGACCCCACAGGAATAAGTGGAGTCAGCGCGTAAACGAAAGGAGGAGAGGAGGGGAGGAGAAGCAGCAGTAGCAGTGGCCATACTCAGAGCAGCACACACCTGGGGCCTTGGTATTCAACCCCTCGCTCTTCAGACTTGGCGTCTCTGCGAATAAAACAGCATGCCTCTGGGAATAATCAACTGTAGTCTGTAAGATATACACTTGCTGTAGGCAATCACACTCCGAGAGACGAACGCTAACATGGGAACAAGATGAGCCCGAGCTCGCTTCCGGATAGACTCGTGTATATAGCCAGTCCCTATTTTCCGCGGGGGCGATGAATAGGGACTGGTGCCGCCTACGCGAGGGGGCGCTTAGGCTAGCTTTCGGCCGCCATTTTGCAACCGGACGTGGGCAACCCACGATTGCGTAATAGTAGCGGGAGAGTGGCTGTTTGGGATTGTCCCCTAATCCTGACAATGGGAGGCGCCCCTAGTTCAAAGCCAGCGCCGCTAAAGAGGGGCGCGGAAAGGGAATCGAGGCGGAGTACTGACTCAGCTAGCCCTACTCACAAGAGACAGAAACTGAATAATGAACATTCAGGTAGCTTGTGATTGACTACCCACTTCACCCCGACTTTCTGTATGTAGCTAATGGTCTCGGTTATGGCAGCCGCGCACTAACTAGCTACTGCCTAGGCTGTTTGTTGAGGCAGCGACAGTGGCTTAGTCTCGTACCCAACCCTGTCCGACGGCACAGCGTATGATATTGGCAGCCGACGGACAGCGTCGGGTACAAGACTAGCACTGGCTCACATGTTGAAATCAATCCTGCACAGTATTAGGTACAGTGGTCGAATATTCGTTCCACCGGAAGTGATTACCAAATATGGCCGTCTTCTGTGGAGCGATTACCGGAAATGGGAGGAGAAAGTTGGATGAAGAGCAGAATGGGCGAATTTGACCTGACAGGAAACATTTTTCCTGCAGTCTGCATAATCCATAAAAGATAGAAGGTGTTTTCTTCTGTAGATATTGACTGATTCATGAGCGAAACGAGTTTTATGCGGTTGGCGGCCATTTTTATGACGTTTTATGGCGTCACCAGCAATCCAAACATAAGATTATCCTTCGAATATTGGGTTACCGAACAAATATTCAACTATTCGGTTATTTGTTCTACCCCTATAAATAAGGAAGCAGTCAATTAATGAATCGAAGAAATTATGGGAAATTCTTCTTTAGCACATTTGTAATAATCAACATAATTGGATATATAATTGTAGAATTATGTAGCCAGAAGTAATGTACAGAAAGCATTTACCTAGCTAGTGCTGCTACCATGCAAGTCATGCGCTCACAACTTCCACAACATTGTGCAAATGGTGGTCATTGTATTGCCGTACCATTACTTGACTGCATGGAATTGGGCATAATCCTTTAATTGTCTCTTACACCTGCTGAGAGTAGGTGGAGGGAGGGTGGTCCTACAGTGAACTTGTGATGTTGGCAGTTTTGTGTACCACAACTCTTCCCTTTCCACATATGCAGCTGAACAAGTCCTTGACGACTTCCGACAGCGTTTCATCACTGATGTGGATGCAGATGCCATCATTTATGAACTTAAACATCAAAATATTATCACGGATGGTGATTTGACGAGAATCAAAAATATCGACAGTATGATACAGAAGAACCAACATCTGCACATGTGCCTCAAAGTCAAGTGCACTGAAGAAGCCTTGTTGAAAGTTTGTGGCATTCTCATTGATTACGAAGGCAACGCAAAGATGAATGCTTTGGGGCAGGAAATGAAGCAAAGGCTAGACAATGGTAGGTGTTTTGAGTGAGGGAGCACAGATGGCATTGTCTAATGTCCTTGGATTTATAATATGAGATGCATTCTAACGTTTTGTATGAAGGTCTCAACCATACATGCCCTCAGATATCTGGGTACAAGGTATGGAGTTTCATGGATAAATGCCTGATTGTCTCCACAAATCCACAATAAGCCACTTAAAGTAGGCTCTGCATCGTGCATATGGTATGAGTCACAAGTATCTTACACACAAGTTTATTGAATTCTGCTAACATTCTGCACAATACTCTTGGAATACTGTGCTGCTCACTGTGAAATGTCTGTGCATGCCCAGTCCGTAAAACATCTGAACCTTGTCCGTATATAGAACATCTGCAAAGTGATCTTAAGCATGTGTAGATGTTTGATGTCTGACGACAAGATGGCATCGTACGTATGCGTAATGGTACTTGAGGTGAATCAGCCGATTATTCTTGGCGTTGAACAAAGGGACTATAGAGCAGTGCTGTTGTGATTGTCATGAGTTTGTGCTGAGTTGACCCAAGTTAGTGACCCTTCAAATTCCAGCAGCAATTACGAACCACCTTCCAAAATGGAAGGGAAACCATGCACCTCTGGGACCTCTCTGTATAGCACACATCACTGATGATATGTCTTCACCGTAGCTTGCCACACATGTAAGACTGTATGTGAAGCTTCTGTAGTTTCAAGCGCCCTTCAAACACCAAGGACACCTTTATATAGCTACTACTATATGTACCAGCTGACATTGTGCTTTCTCCATGCAGTCTGAATGCCTATATTATTGTCCTCTCCGTTCCATCGCCACCAACTTGTTATCACTCCGATGGTTTGTACTGTTATAGCTCCATTCCAAGTGACCGGTGTCACGGTTCATTCTATCCCCCCGGATAAAATAAACTAGGATACTTTATCCTCCAGGACTGGCATATCCTAGGATATCTTACCCCCCTTCGGTATATTTTTATCCCCCTGGGGGATATTCTATGCCAGTTTAGTCTATCCCTAGGGATGAGCTATTCTAGTATAGATCTCGTTGCCATGGTAACGTGTGTCTAAATGATGCTTCTAAATTGCAGAGAAGCATTCCAATTGCTTTGCGCGTGATTATAAATCCCGTAGGCGTACGTGGCGGGCAGAGTGCGCGTGAAGTGTATAATGACATCATCACTGCCATTTTGTATCTGTTGTGATACGCATTTGTCGCTGCGAGTTTTTCCTTCAGTTCTCGCCGAATGGCCTCCCTACAAAGCAGGAGTAAGGGCAGATGGTGAAGGATTGTAATGAGAAAGATTACGAGTGCCGTAAAGTTCTTTTATTGAGCTTCTGCATCGTCATCCATTGCCAATGATGCAGGCGTTGCCAAGAGGAGCTAGTGGAGAGGATTTTCATTGGATTAGTGAACAGTTTTTGGATCTATATTACTTAAATGCCGACCAATCGGTGTCTGCGAAGATTTAGACTACTCAGCACCCCGGGGAGATACTTTATACGGGGGATACTATAAACTGTGACACCAGGGTTCCCATCCCCATCCTCACTGACATCAACACTATAGACATTTACTCCCTTGAGAAATACTCAAATCTTGCTGTCGTATGACGAATCATTGCAGGACAGACTAACTTCTTGTGTATACTTGATCCTCGATTGTCTTCTTCATTCCTCTTGTGATGTCACAATTATTCCAAAAGTACAGTCTACGTGCATATTTATCAAGTCACTAATAGAAAAAGTGACATTTTAGCCACATCATATTTCAATTGCTCCTTATGGTAGGCTTTGCTTGTCGTGTTCTGCAATAAACCTTTTCCATGTCAGTGGCCCATAATGCATGGCTATAAGTAATGCAGTTAGTTTGCTAATTATTAAATTCCAGTGTCTCTCTCATATGTAGGCCTCTCTGGCTCGGATCCTGAAACTGAACCAACAAAACCCTCCAACGAATTCCATCCACTTCCCCCAGGATTGTGCTGGCCAGAGTTTCCAATGCTTCAAGAGAAATTTTCAGACATTGCCACTGAGCTGTTGGATGTTCTAAATGCACTTGAACGTGTGCGATTTGACAGACTACTGGTATACCTTGGAGAGCGAATGAAGCCATTCATTGGTGGCTACTTACCCAGTGGAAAGTCTGCTGACCTCCCAGATTGTCCTACGCCCTTGAAACTAGTCCAATATTTGCAAAAGCATTGGGATTATCTCAATACTACACTCCTGGAGGACGTTATTAGACATGTCACAGAAGCTGGCAGCCATCTGCGGACCCTCATGGCAGAGTACAAAACAAATGTCTGTGACAAAGTGACATATACTTTAGAGGAATGTAATAAGAAGAATGTGAAACCAAAACCCCCTCCGAAGTACAAAGCCATGGCATTTGAGGTCAAGCATAGCGGAAACCCCCTTAGTTTCCACCTCCATCAAATCCTGCAGCTCAGGGACCTGCTAGTGAATACATTCGGTGTGAGGGATGCCCTATTTGCTGGCTTTGTCAAGGGCTGCATAGTCCTGTACTTCTTCATCCCTGAGGAGGCTGCGTATTCACTCCGCACAAAGCTGAAGACCAAATACTCTGCTCTTCAGGACCTGCATGTGACCAGAGTGATTGTGTTTGAATGCTTTTCAGTGGATGTTGGCGGGATCAAATCACCATCTCCTTCCAGCATAGCCCAAACTCCTGTGTTATTCCCACCCTCCCTGTATTCCAAACGTTACCATGGTGTGGCACCCTTTCTTCTACAGGGAACAGTGCCAGCAGAGGTTAGTCTTGCGTAGCCCAGACCCTTTCCTCCATTTCCGCTGTTGCGTAATATGGAGGAAAGGGTCTGGGAGTTTTCCTAAGCACAAGCTGTTCCACCCACGCACAGCCACTGTTTACTTAACACCATTGTGGGACGATAATTCAGAGGTGTTGATTAGGAGTTACACCGGAGATGTGCCTGTATGTCTGTATAATTATATAGCGTTGAAGACTGAGATGGCAAACTGCTACTTCTGTAAGCTACTGCAAACGGCGGCAGATGTATTTTCGGATCTCGCTCGATGACAAGGGCAGCAATCCGTAAATAAGAGATTTACCGTAGCCAGTAGGAAGAGACACGAAAATATCACGACCGTCAATGAATTCTAAGATGGCTTGCATCTGCTCTGGCTTTAGATCTTGGAACCCTGCTTCGGCTGCTGCCAAACGTACTATCGCGGTAATACGGTCTCGTTCCAGTTCGTCTTCGCTCGCACAAACACTCGGCGTCATTTTCGCTGACTCGCTTATGACGACTTGTGGTACCACATCAAAGAGGTGTTAGATTCACACCTTGTCCGGGTTTCCACGGACATTGAACAGTTACACTTGAGAAAACAGAACAGCATCTTCTGGTACTCGTCCCACACTTTCTGCATGGTGCCCTCTTTAACAAGAGCACTATAGTGCAGAATGCAAGCAGCCTCACTGTACACACTAAAACCACATGGAGTTTCACTGACTTTGCACTTTACCCACTACTTGGACTATAGCAGAACTCACACTTTGAGTGCAACTTCCTCGCTGTCTAACTCTCCGCTACGCGCTGTCTCATTGACACTTCACAGTTCTGATGATTATGCAGCCCTTTGGGTGTTGCCCAATGTTTTTTCTATTGTGCAATATTTGGCCCACACAGCTGTCGCCCTGCAAGTCTACTACTACTCACACAGGTACATTGCGCAATATAGTTCTCCTTTAACCCTGTTGAATGGCGGCCAGTTACTAGCTCTCGAACACGCCCATTTTAATGCAAATGCCCAAGGTGGGTGCTACATGGTTTAATGAAGCAGCTCATAAAAGAGTAACATTATAGAGGCAGTAGAGGCGGTGAAAGCACATAGTGCTGCAGAGAGGGCAGAATACAGATGCGTACACACATGTATATTGTGTTTATGATTGGTTAGTACATTGCTTGCATAATTTGGCCCTAACATTTGTTCTTGTGATTTTGTTTGAATGTGATGATAATTTACTTCTGGGTCTTGTATTTTGCAGGGGTCTCCAATGCAAGAGGAAAAAGAAAAGAAAACACCACTACTTCCCTCCCTGTCCCATGATGTGGCACCCTTTCCTCTACTGGGAGCAGCTCAAGCAGAGGTATGCTTTAGCTATGCAGTTTAGTTGTGATCTACAGCACGTATATTGAGTTGTGTCTCACTGTTCTGCAATTTGTGGCCTAAAGTTCATTAGCATTGACGAATGAAAGCCATATTGGTGTGTATACCTGTTGTTTCCCATGGCATCAGTTTCCTGAGAGTCCCAGCCTTTCCTATTTCATGGCAACAACAACCTTTGAATGCCTTGAATGTTTTCCTTTTACTCTTCTGCTTATGTACATGAATATACGTAGCCAAGAGTGTATGTACTCTTGATACACAGCATAGCAGCCATGAAATTGAAGAGTGCACACCACCTAACAAGGAATGGTATAGTTTACGTAATAGTTAGACAATAGCATTTTGCAGTCTATCACGTGTACACTCACGAAACCCAAGGGCACGGGCGAGTGCGTGTACACTCCGCCCATAGGTGTCTATGTATACTCACAGGAAGTCCATCCTGGCAACTGTGTCAGTTTCTATTCGTGTATGGGCGATTTTGTAGATTGTGAATGCCCAGACATTTTGAATTGCCCGAAGCGTGAGGAGACCTGCCCACCAGTACGAAAGAAGTCCATTTGTCAGTGGTGTATAAGAGCCCAGACCTCTTGTATTAGTTAGACACCGGTGTATAGGCTTTTCTCACATCTGCGGTGGATACATTCGAGCGGTTGCCCCAGCAATGGAGTGTGTTGTCCTAGTTACTTTAATACATGCAATCTAATGTTTTGGCAATCGCTCAAGCCTTAAACAACATACAGTAACTTTAATACTATACAATACACAGATGCCAACTGACCTACTGTGTGCATATAAATTTCGTGGGATATATATTTTGATGCCCCTTTCCCAAAGATTTTGTGAAGCCCTTTAATTATTATGTCTGAATATGTTATAAAAGTATCCTTTTGCGTACATTGTACATACGTCTATAGGGCTCCGACATACTGTACTATTACCTCGCTACTAGCACTTTTGGAGGACCAGCACTGAATGTGTCTTCTTTCCATTTACACGTCCACATTCCTACAATGAAGAACAGGTGCTTACCCAATTAGAAAGAGATACCAAAAGCGAGACAGCACTATCTATGTTTGATGCATCATTCTTGGCAACATACAGAACAGCATCTTCTGGTCCTCGTCCCACACTTTCTGCATGGTGCCCTCTTTAACAAGAGCACTAAAGTGCAGAGCCCTATGCGCTGTGTTGCTTTAAAAGATAGGGCATACATTCAAAATACAAGCAGCCTCACTGTACACACTAAACCACATGGAGCTTCACTGACTTCGCACTTTTAAGGTATGACCACACGCTCGTCTGAATCCGAAAAAACG
This sequence comes from Ianthella basta, assembly GCA_964019415.1. Taxonomy (NCBI): domain Eukaryota; kingdom Metazoa; phylum Porifera; class Demospongiae; order Verongiida; family Ianthellidae; genus Ianthella; species Ianthella basta. The sequence continues at coordinate 1,199,208 of OZ025884.1, forward strand.
AATAAAACAAATGAATCATTCGTATGTACGTTTGCCCTGTCACACGTTCGCTGCGCGCTTCGCCAAATTGAGTACATCACGTGCTTAGTTGGCCGTTTAAATTTGGTCCCGTGAATGACTTAGGGTTAACCCAAGAAACGGCTAGTTCTTGTTTTTCTTCTGCTGTTGAAGAAGCTTCTACTGCTTTTGAAGTTGTGGCAACGCAGGAGCAGGAGATACTGGGTGCATCCAGTGAACCAAAGACGTGAGAGCCATTGAGTGTATGGTCATCTGGTGCGTGAAATCTGTGAGTTCAGCAGTTATCATCACAGGTATCTACGAATGATGGTGGAAAATTTTGATCAAATCTTGGCTCTGATCTCCCTGACGTTGTCGGCCATGTTTTGTTTCAAGCAAGTGCCCACGTGCACGAAATCAACTAATCAGATGGCTACAAAGAGCAAACGATTAAAATGGAGGTTGACATGTTGAGCGAACGACAAATGCTGAAATTTCCATTCGTCATTCATCAAAATTGTTCATCACGTCCATTCGTTGCTTACTTTTGACACCTTTAGACGAGCGTGTGGCCTTACCTTTACCCACTACTTGGACTATAGTTGAGCTTGCACTTTGTGTGCACCTACTCTGCTGTCTAACTCTCTGCTATGCGCTGTCTCATTGACACTTCACAATGCTGATGATTATGCAGCCCTTCAGGTGTTGCCCAACCATTTTCTTTTGTGCAATTTTAGGCCATACAGCTGTCGCCCTGCATACTCACACAGGTACATTGTGCAATATAGTTCTTCTCCTTTTGGCCCTGTTGAATGGTGGCCAAACACGGCCAGTTACTAGCTCTTGAACACGACCGTTTTAGCGTAGTCGCCCAAATAATTCAGGAGAGAGAGTGTTGTACTGAAGCTTTTAGTGTCGCTCTGAAGCTGCCTCGTAGGCTGTAGGGCGAGAATAAGGTGAAACAGGATGACTACTGTAACCGTGTGGCACATGCGCACCGGGGGTTAATGATATCCACTCTCTTTGTTGCCTTCTTGAATACTTGAATGCTGGATAAATGTGACAACCCCAGAATAAACATCTGCAGTGTTAAGTTAACCCTCTATTGTCTTCCATGCATGCTAGGGAAACACTTGTTTCATGCTGCCCCCAGTGTGTAGTACTGCTAGATATAGAGAATTGTGCAATTTTATTTTTGTGAATATCCACTTACTAACAAAATTCATGAAAGCAAAGCCCTGCAAATTTGATATAGTATGTAGTAATTCATACAACTGTGTAACAGCACACAATACTATACAATACACGGTTGTCAACACTGTCAAAAATAGGGAGTGACAATCATACCCAAAATTGGTAAATTGGTTGCCACAGTGAGCACACCCATTTGTAGTGTGATGTTCACTCCAACCATGCAGTACACAACATATTATATGAACAGCTCACATAAATACACTTCACGGTACATTTCACTACAGATACAGTACACAACATACCACCTGCAGCTGGCCATGGTGGGATTGTTTGTGGGTGACACAGAGTATCTAGTTATATGTGAGTGGATCTGAGAAAAAGGGACCACTTCCTGCTAAAGGTCGAGTTTGAGTTAGTGGTACTAAGTCACAGCACAGTTGATAGGCTATCTGTTGCACATTGTTGTGCTTCAAAAGCTGCTCCCATTTCCAACACAGGGTCGTTATACCTGGAAACCGCTAACATAGCCGCTAAATTTGCACCTTTTTGAAACATTATATTTTCGCTCTCTGAATGATTCTATGAAAAACGAATGGTAGGAGAAGGAAGTATGATCTTAGCTTTATCAGAAAAGTCAGTCGGCGCAACGGAGAAAGCTTGGATAAAGATGTTTGAAGGTGTTGAAAATGGCACACTCGCCGACATTCAGAGCAAAACCGGCATATCTAGACGACGCCTGAAACACACGTAGCTGCGCGGATTAGGTGTAGGGAAATGTAAAGTTTCAGAATCGACTGAGAACTGGGCATATATGCATTTGTTCGCAGAGAAAATAAAGAAAAACGCCTTTTTGGTAGTAATTTTGCCACAATTCGCACGTTCAAATGTTATTTTCTCGAAAAGAGACTACAGCACACTTCTGTTCTCAGTCGAATATGAAGGTATATTTACTACTATACACGATGATGTGCAGCACACTCACCAAGATGGGGCTCTAAGTATGCCGGTTTTTTATACAAAATTTCCTGAACAACAAACCGGCCATTGTGATGACGTCAACAAACATCACTTACGTTATCGACTAGCAATGTGTTAAAGGGAAGTTAGGACGCCGCTCGTCAACCGAAGTGCAGCAGATCGAGGACAGTATCTGCTATTGTTGTCAGGCCTACAGAACTGCAAGAGTATGATTTAGTAAAGGTACGTTGGGGTGCATCCATGTGTGCCACATTACACGCTGCCTAAGTCACCGCACAGCTTCAATTCACGCATTGTCTCCCTCCACGCACTGCCTAACTCCACACGCAGCCTCAGTCCACGCGCTGTTTTAGTCCATGCGCTGTCTCACTCCACACACTGTCTCATTCCGTACGCGACCTTACTCAACACACTGCCTCTCTCCACGCGCTGTCTCACTCTACATGCTACGTAGGTAGCTAATTTAACACAGTCTCATTTGACGCGCTGCTTCGCTCCACAAACATTTTCTCATTCCACACGCTGTCTCGCTCTACACATACTCAGTACCAACTTGATTTATGCTGTAGACAAATACTGGAATACAGAAAATAACTTCATTGGGCAAAGGCTCTTGTGTGAGAACTGTAGCAAGTGCTTATCTGCTATGTAAGCACTCTAGCATAGAGCTAGTCTGTTGTGTGAGTACTTCGAAGTGCTGGTGTGTTGTATGAGCACTCTAGTGCAGTGCTGGTCTATTGTATGAGCACTCTAGCTGAGTGCTGGTCTGTTGCGTAGGCTCTAGCTTAGTGATGTCACTTGTGACATCAGTGATGTCATTCGTGACATCACTAAGTTTCTCCCTCCGAAACTGTTAATGCAAGGAATTTAGCGGTTATCCACACCATTCACCTAAAGTACAGGTTTCCTGGTATAACTACCCTGTGAAGATACGCTCGCTTAAAGTACGAAAATACACTCAGTGCAATTACGAGAAAATGGCCCGTAACCTTTCTGTTATTATATCTGTAAACATGGCGACGGCGTAACTTATCGTCCTGGTTTGAAGCACAGGAAAGGACTAGAGGTTTCAAACTTGGCGAAGTGGTCCCTTTTCTCAAATCCGCTCACATATAATGGTACATTAAATTGCACAAATAGCATTTTTAGTTTGAGGAGGTCCACACACTGTACGCAACATACCATGGTACATTTCACTACAGATATAGTACACAACATACCACATGCAGCTGGTGGAATTGTTTGTGGGTGACACAAAGTACCTAATGGTACATTAAATTGCACAAATAGCATACTTAGTTTGAGGAGGTCCACCAAATGTACACAGCATACCATCAGGCTAAGCTGTGTCCTGGGTAGCTATGTACTTAGATACCTTGCAGGATTCCAAGTAAACTCTCATCTTAGTGTATGGATTACTTCAAAGTATCTTAATCTATCAGAAATGATGTGAGCAACAGTGTGAATACTGGTGTCAGTGTGAACGTCACACTTAAGTAATAGTGTGACTGATCACACTATTGGTGTGAGCACTGAGTGGTGTGATGGTCACACCATATTTTTTGGCCCCCTATATTGTTTTCACTTTTAGGTCTTCGTATGGCTTCATGTTCGTATATATGTATAATAATTTATATATTTCTGTCATCGCAAATGGCGGTGCTCATGTTGTTCTTTACAAAGCTTTAAATCGTCTCTAATGGCATTTCGCCGTGTTTGAATCGAATGAAATGTGGTCATGAACATGTGTTAAGGTGGTAAGGAAGGCTAAAAGCCTCCTTTAGGGTACATTGCTTTTGCATATGTAACTCTAAAATTATATAACCAGCAATCATCATTACTTCAGATGTGATTAGCAAGTAAATTTTCTATAATTCGGTGTGAATCATTAATTGATTGGCACTTCCATTATTGAAACAATGTAATTGGAAGTCAGAAATTTTCACCTCAGATGAAGTCAAGCAGCTGCAGGAAAATTCTATCTAGTTCTGCCCTAAATGGCTGAACAGAGCCAAACTAGGGATATAGAATCTAAAGGCATGTGTGCAGAAATCTATGGCAGGCCACCTCCATATCTGCTTGCATTGTGGAAATATTCCCTCTTCATTTAAAAGTTATGAGTTTTGCGATAACTTAAGTACGATTGCGTTTTTACAGGTGGCCTGCCATACATTTCTGCGCATCGTTGTGTACTTCAAGGTGAAGGCAACCGCATTTGAAACATTCACAACGCGTCAGGCTAGACAGCCCAGCAACACCTTGGTGTCACACACTAGTATGCTAGTGGATCCACCTGCAGAAGACCTCGTGCCTTCTATCCTACCGAACGCCAAGAACTACTTCTGTAATGCACTGCCAACTACATGGCAAGCTTTACAACCAAAGCGTTCGCTTGCAAGAAGCCGAAGTTTGGAAAAATCCTTGCGCACTGATTAGTAAGCCGAAATAGTTGTGGCTTTCACACCTCATTTCACATCCGTCACCCAAGGAACGTGTATAACATATATACGTATGTTTATATTCCTGCGCAGCTCATCGCTACAATCCACTGCTCCTAGCAGGCGTATCCCTAACTTCATCGGCTAACCGCTAGCTTCTGGAAGTTGGGATACGCCTGCCTGGACGAGTAGCAGCTACAGAAATATTGTGTGATGCCAAAAGTCAAGGGTGAGAACAGACGCTCTCACCTTGCGAGCATAAGCAGTCAAGGGCACGTTACCCGTGGAGTAGGCCTAGCCAGTAGACCATCAGAGGACTTCGTACTGTCGTCAGACTGGGTCGTCGAAGAAGTCTGCAGCGGTTCGACTACTAAGCTGAGGTATCGCTCTCCCTCTGGACGATTCTTCAAGAGCTTGCTGGACGTTCAGGAGTTCCTCGCGCACTTCCTCAAATGGCGGCAATGGAAACAGGTTATCCAGGTGTTCCTTCTGCTTCAGCCTCAGCCATATCTCTTGCCAGTCATGCAGCAATTACATTGTAGACCATCAATTAATTAGTTGTTACTTGAAACCTCGCACGGTTTTTGTTATTTTGTTTCTTTCATATAATATGCAGGCAAGTAATGACCGTCGCAAAACTTCAGATATATAACTTAGACCCATAGCCAAACCTCTGTACCAAAAATGGTGCAGGTTTGATTTCGTCGCTTGAGCCTTCCCTGCCACCTTAATAGAGTGATACTAATAAAAAGCCTAAGGAAGTCTCTTCTGCAAGATACAGCTCCAATTATCACTGACGGACATTGTAAAATGGTCGTGCGCACAACTCTCTCTGTTTGCCAGGCTCAGAATCATCTTTCTTTACAATTCATCATGTATCCAAAGAACGCAAAGTGTTTCTAGGACATGTTTAAGTAATAGTATTGTAGTAGGAAGCTTACCTAACTGTTCTCCTGCGAGCTACAGCCCCAAATACAATAGTAGTCTAATGACCTGTTGGCCAATAATGGCAGACTAGCGAATTATGGCATATATAGCTAGCCATGATTTACTCATAGGGTCATCATAGGGTTTTGTAGGGGTGCTTTCACTGGATGACTGGCTGCTCTGGAGACTTGAAACTTCTGCAAACCCAACAACAGTCTAGTGTATCTTGATGTATCTTTCAGGCCAACAACAATGCTGTACCCCCAACTATCTGATTTACTGAACTTACATAAATTGCTAGCAAGCAGTTCGAGTTTAGGGGCGTCCCGGCGTCCCACGTGTTTTTTTTAACTCGAAATGCTTGTTAACAGTGAAGTGGCCTAGTTAGACGAGATGTACCAAATGGATACCTGTCCCACTGTCCTGCGTTTCCACTCTTCCTCCTTTGTCTGATTTTGATGAATTCTAGATTGGTTGTGAATGAGTCACACGTCTTACAAATGTGCTGGCAGATTCTGACCCAAAGATTACCCTGCAAGTTTCAGTCCCACCATTTCAATGAACCCCCCACTTTCATGCACAGTACTGTACTTTGTCCCTCAGTTCATGAGTGCATGTTGTCTACGCTTAACATCATGGTGAACTTGGGCTACCTTGTCTCAATCACTGATTCTGCTCATCAGCTACTGAGTAGGAGCAGGCAATATTCATATTTCACCAGTCACAAAAGTGTGAGGTTACCTGGTGACATGTGGATGCTGTTAGTGTACAAACTACTTGACTGATAAAGTGTAGCTATGAATGGCTCCTATAAGGACTGTATAGGAGCACCCGCTCATGTGCTAACCTGTGTACTAGCCCCTCCTTCACTTGTGTCTACAAGTAAAGACCTACATTACCACCAGTTAGTGTTCTACTCTTCTGTGTGGTCCTCTTTTCTCTACCACCCTCAGGTGCCCCCTGTACTCCCTGGACCACTGCCTGACACAGTTCAAGGTATGTTATACTGTGACTTCCATATATGGAGTGGTAGTGTTTGCACAAATGGTGGGCACCAAGTACCAGGTCTATTCTCCTTCTCAGCTTCAATTGCCACAAATTACATCACTAGTAACTAGCCATCACAGGGTAGTTATACCAGGAAACCTGTACTTTAGGTGAAAGGTGTGGATAACCGCTAAATTCCTTTCATTAACAGCTTCAGAGGGAGAAACTTAGTGATGTCACGAATGACATCACTGATGTCACAAGTGACATCACTAAGCTAGAGCTTACACAACAGACCAGCACTCAGCTAGAGTGCTCAAACAACAGACCAGCACTCCACTAGAGTGCTCATACAATAGACCACAACTCAGCTAGAGTACTTATACAACACACCAGCACTTCGAAGTACTCACACACTAGCCCCTATGCTAGAGTGCTTACATAGCAGATAAGCACTTGCTACAGTTCTCACACAAGAGCCTTTGCCCAATGAAGTTATTTTCTGTATTCCAGTATTTGTCTACAGCAATAATCAAGTTGGTACTGAGTATGTGTAGAGCGAGACAGCGTGTGGAATGAGAAAATGTTTGTGGAGCGAAGCAGCGCGTCGAATGAGACTGTGTTAAATTAGCTACGTACGTAGCATGTAGAGTGAGACAGCGCGTGGAGAGAGGCAGTGTGTTGAGTAAGGTCGCGTACGGAATGAGACAGTGTGTGGAGTGAGACAGCGCATGGACTAAAACAGCGCGTGGACTGAGGCTGCGTGTGGAGTTAGGCAGTGCGTGGAGGGAGACAATGCGTGAATTGAAGCTGTGCGGTGACTTAGGCAGCGTGTAATGTGGCACACATGGATGCACCCCAACGTACCTTTACTAAATCATACTCTTCCAGTTCTGTGGGCCTGACAACAATAACAGATATTGTCCTCAATCTGCTGCACTTCAGTTGACGAGCGGCGTTCTAACTTCCCTTTAACACATTGCTAGTCATTAACGTAAGTGACGTTTGTTGACGTCATCACAATGGCCGGTTTGTTGTTCAGGAAATTTTGTATAAAAAAACGGCATACTAAGGGCCCCATCTTGGTGAGTGTGCTGCACATCATCGTGTATAGTAGTAAATATACCTTCATATTCGACTGAGAACAGAAGTGTGCTGTAGTCTCTTTTCGAGAAAATAGCATTTGAACGTGTGAATTGTGGCAAAATTACTACCAAAAAGGTGTTTTTCTTTATTTTCTCTGCGAACAGATGCATATATGCCCAGTTCTCAGTCGATTCTGAAACTTTACATTTCCCTACACCTAACCAGCGCAACTACGTGTGTTTCAGGCGTCGTCTAGATATGCCGGTTTTGCTCTGAATGTCGGCGAGTATGCCATTTTCAACACCTTCAAACATCTTTATCCAAGCTTTCTCCGTTGCGCCGACTGACTTTTCTGATAAAGCTAAGATCATACCTTCTTCTCCTGCCATTCGTTTTTCGTAGAATCATTCAGAGATCGAAAATATAATGTTTCAAAAAGGTGCAAATTTAGCGGCCATGTTAGCGGTTTCCAGGTATAACTACCCTGTGATGCACATGTGGAGGATTCTAACCTAATTTGTAGTGCAACTGAAGAGCAGTCCTTGGTGCTTGCCCGTGTGACATTCCATCACCAAGATATGAGCCACTGTCTCTTCATAGCTCTCAGTCACGACCAGCTGTCAATAGGTCTTTGATGACTACATCTATGTGTAGGTGACCGTCATTGCTGCACGTGGTGTGGTGGCCATTTTGAATAGTTAACAAGGTAATCTATCTGAATGCCATTAGCAACCACTGTGTCCTCTTGAGCTTGACATCAAAGGGAAATGTGCACATCATGTGTTACATGGTAACTGCACAATAATGAGCCACCACGTTCTGGTTGCTCAGAACACCAGACCCTATTCCTGCCGAGTGATGACATCGGCTTATAAAAATGGAGGCAGGATTAGTGGTTGGCTGTGTGAGACTAATGTATAGCTCTTTGTGTATGCACACCTGCTGAGAGTAGGTGGAGGGAGGGTGGTCCTACAGTGAACTTGTGGTATTGGCAGTTTGTGTAGCACAACTCTTCCCTTTCCACATATGCAGCTGAACAAGTCCTTGACGACTTCCGACAGCGTTTCATCACTGATGTGGATGCAGATACCATCATTTATGAACTTAAGCATCAAGATATTATTACGGATGGTGATTTAACGAGAATCAGAAAGATGGACAGTATGACACAGAAGAACCAAGATCTGCACAAGTGCCTCAAAGACAAGTGCACCAAAGAGTCCTTCTTGAAAGTCTGTGGCATTCTCATTGACTGCAAAGGCAACCCAAAGATGAGCATATTGGGGAAGGAATTGAAGCAAAGGCTAGCCAAAGGTAGGTGTTGTGTGTGAGTGAGCACAGCTGGCATTGTCTAATGTTATAGGATTTATAGAATGAGTGAGTTCATGATGAGACTAGTGTAGTGCATAGTGGTGAGCTTCACCTGACTCTACCCGTGTTGCTCCTTTGTGCACAGGTCCCACCCCCAGTCCACCTGCAGTGGTCACCACTGGGACTAATGCAGTGAGTTGGTTGGCACTCCACATTGTTGTGTGGCTACTGGTAGTACTGTAGTATAATGTGTGCTTGTAGGGAATGAAATGTGCAAACTCTCTCAATCACCTGTACACGTACCTCATCCAGTGTAGTGCAAGTTTGCATGTGTTGTGTGTAAGCATAGACCTATGGTGTTAGTGTGTGGGTGTACACATGTGTGAACACAATTTGCTCCATTCTATCATTCTTCTGTGTATGGCATTGTTGGCAGTTACTGGTTTATGTCACTAGTACACATCCAACTAACAGTACACAATACTATACAATACACAGGTGTCAAGTGACCTAGTTAGACGAGATGTACCAAAATGGATACCACTGTCCCACTGTCCTGCTTTTCCACTCTTTCTCCTTTTGTCTGATTTCGATGAATAAGCCACTAGCACACAAGCTAAAGTACAGGTGGAATGACGTCACATCCGGCGGTGCCTGTGCGGCCATTTTATGTATAGAAAAGATAGGCGAAATCAGCATTCCATTCTCTTGAAATTCCTTAGGTCTTACGTGGCTTATTCTAGACAGGCTGTGAATGAGTCACACATTCTCTTACACATGTGTTGGCAGATTCTGACCCAAAGATTACCCTGCATGATTCAGTCCCACCATTTAAATGAGTCCCCCACTTTCATGCACGGTACTGTACTTTGTCCCTCTGTGGTCCACTGCATGGTTGACACCTATGTCAATGCAGTGATGTTCATGTCCCACCTCCTGTGTCAGTTCACAGTGTGCCATGAACTCCACTTTATTGCTGACAATTAAACACACCAGCTATCCCCTACCCTCTCCCATCCTCACTATCACCCCTCCACACTCCCTGCAGGTGGAGGTGTGTCCTGCCCTCCCAGAGCCACTCCAACATGTGAGGAAGCTTGCTTACATGAGTTACCAGCGGCTGTCCTTCACTGAGGGCCCACGGAAGGTATGGTACACTAAAGTAGCTGTACTGAAGAGTGCCCCAAAAGCGCGACAGAAGGGAGACCTTCATCAGGGCACTTTCCTCAAACAATACCGGGACTGCGGCATACGACTGTCAGAGGGAGCGACTAAACAAGTGACAGTCGATGACTTTCTTCGAGCAGGATCTCAGCAAAACCGAATACTTTATGGCCAGCCCGGCACAGGTAAAACCACTTTCCTCAAACACCTGTGTCAGAAAGTGGCCAACGATGAGCCGAGTGACTTCTCCCTCGTCCTATACTTCCCTCTGCGTGACAAGGCCGTGTCACAAGCTCTGAAAAGCAGCACCACCCCGTATGATTGTAGTCTGGAGAGTCTCCTCCAGTACTACATCCCCGACAAGACCCGCTGTGCTGATGCTATTCGGGAACTGCTGCAGTTCCAAGGAAACAACGTCCTCATCATCTTGGATGGTGCAGACGAGGTGCGTGGTCTTATGGACAGCCCCGAGGGATCCCTCCTGTCAAGCCTCATGGAGGGTCGTCTGCTTCCCCAAGCACACTTCATAGTGTCGACGCGTCCCGGTGGGTGCCCCCTTTTACAAGAGCACAGCTCTCTCTTTTATGAGATGCTCGGATTTGATGACAAAGCAGTGGAGTCGTACGTGGAAGAGTTCTTCAAGAGTGAACCGGGCAAAGGGGAGGCCATGTTATCCGATCTGATGGCCCGTCCAGACCTCATGGGAGGAGCCTATATTCCTATGAATTTACTGATCTTCTGTTCTATCTACGAACACGGTGTTGCAGGCAAGTCGGTGTTCCCTGCAACTATGACCGAGTGCTACAAGTCCTACATTGCCAGGATTGTCACTCGAGAGAAGCGAAAGACGGAGAGGAGGGATTACCAAATTAGCCAATCCCTCACTGACCTCCCACCAGATGTGAAGCACCTGTTGTCTTCCCTCGGTGTCCTCGCCTTCAAAGGTCTCTCCCAGGAACCACCTGACTACATCTTCCAAGAAGCTGATGTGTGCCCCCTATTCTCCATCCCTCCTCACCAGCCCCTGGATGAGTCCTCTTTCAGTGGCCTTCTCCACTTGCATGCCAGCCAGGACTCCGGTTATGCAACATTCAGCACCCTGAACTTCAGCCACACCACTAAACAGGAGTTCTTTGGCGCTTACCATCTCTCCCTGTTGCCCGAGGCGGAGCAAGCTGCCTTCTGGAGGGAGAACTGCCACAACCCCAAGTTCGCCGTCGTCCTCAGATATTTCGCTGGACTAACACAGTTCACGTCAGTGGAGGTCAGCGAGGCCATTCTTGCCACAGGCGGTGACCTGCCAGCAAAATGTGACTCTGACAATCCTAATCTTTTGTATGTATTTCATGCTTTGTTTGAGTCTCAGAATGAGTCTCTCACCCAGAGCATAGTCACTCAGTTAAACAGCTGTCTCTCCTTTTATTTGTACCTCACTCCTTTTGACACCATGGTACTCTCTCACTGCCTCACCAAGTGCAACCACCTGACTGAACTACACATGTCAACATTCCCATATTCCTTATCCCCCACCAGTTTCCATCATGTTTGTTCAGTTGTGCAGTGCAATCCTCTTTTACAGTCACTGACACTACACATGGACCAGTTCTCCACTGAAGGTGAGTGAATGGGACCACACTAATTGTTAGTGTAGTCCACTGTTGTATGGAGGTTGTGCATGTGTGACCCCTTCAGTTGTTGTCTCTTTAGCAATGGCAATGGGTTATGATAAAATGACTATGTACAATCACCTGTTGCCATGGCAGCAAGTACTCTATGTCTCTTAATTCCCCCTGTATCCCTTTGTGTAGCTGTCAGATGTGTCTCTATTGTGTTCCTCCATTCTCCCTTTTTCCCCTTCCCCTATGGACGTAGATGCTAGAGCACTATGTAAGGCTGCTGGGTCACTAAAGAGGTTGGGCCTGGAAGTGGAGGAATACTGCACTTCAGAAGCACTGGCTGAGGTCTTTGAACACAGACCATTCGAGGAGTTGGATCTTACCCTCTACTGTGATGTTGAAGTAAGTAGTCCATGTTCACCTGGTTGGGGCAAGTGAAACGAGCCCCTATGTAAATCATGAGGTAGCCCGACTCTACAATCTAGGCTGGCTTTGGGGCCTAAATGTCTGTTAGTTTGTCACACACCATACCTGTCCTAATTGTGCCCGTACGTTTCCTGTCCTCTGCCCTATGCTACAATGAGTGACGACGCTGAGCCACCAGAAGGGAGCTCAAAGGTGTGGCGGCTGCAGTGTGGCTAATGGCAATTAAGTGTATGTGTCCTAACTAGGCAACAGGCAGAAACTGCAAAGCAGGCAAAGCTTTGTCCCTGCCAGGCAAAGGACAGGGAAATTGATGTCGCTTGTAGTCAAGCAGACACTGAAGTGCAGGTACAGCGGTGGTACTGCACAGGTAGGCTAGCTAGCTACGTATCTTAGGTAAACAGAGCGAATACTATCCTCATTTTCTCTTGCTTGGCTATGCCTGACAACGTGTCTGAGCTATTTCATTACTCTTACATATTCCAATACCTTTGTTCTTCCTGTACAGTATTAAACAAGATATTGCAGAAATTGTGGGCATGCATGTAGCTATGCATGTATATGTACATGTGTGTGTGTGTGTGTGTGTGTACATGGCTGTATGAAGCTATGTGTGTGTAGATGTGGCTGTGTGTATGTACGAGACATGTGTATGTGTGTATATGCTCACCCCCGCAATGCCTTGCATTGGACTAGTATATAGTTATGTGGTGTGGACTCTGAAGGAGCGGTTATCAGGACAGGTTAACATGCACTCAAACAACTTCCACTCTGAGGTGAAATGTGTGAAGCAGTTTGAGATGCATCACATTACATCATGGACATTTGTCAGTGACCACACTAGACCTATAGCTCTGTTTGACTTCCTGAGTGTATGAATGCTCCATCTGCTCTCTTACTGTTGTCACTGTATGTTATGTGTGCAGGGTGACTGCAGTGTGTTGGAGAAGAAGGTTGCCCGCAGTCAGCTGAAGAGACTTAACCTGTGGGGCAGCACCTCACTCCTCCCTATACTAAATGGAGTCAAATACAACCGTTCTATAACAGATCTTTATGTTTGGGGTGAGCCTATCACTACATGCCTCTAACTATACTATACCACATAGGGGTATGTGCATGTATGGGTTGGGCCCATACATGCACATACATTGGAAGCACTGCCCCTCCCCTTGCCACCCTTATGCTCTCAAAGTGTGTTTTGGTTATGTATAATCAGTGTATGCTGTGTTGCTCATTTGGGGACATGCTGAGTAGTAATTTGCAACTGTCTCTTAGCAACCACTGTCGTTTAGCAACTGTCTGATGTTGAGGTAATGCATGGAGTGTTTGTCAACGCAATGTCCAATCACCCCATTCTACTAAGTGGAGTTCAATGGAGTGGTGTACATGTGTCAAGTGTAAATGAATGTGTAGCAGTCCTTGCTGTTTGTGAAGCCCCTCAAGGTCAACCCCATTCAATCTTGTGTGCACTGTCATGCAGATCTCAATGATTGCTGTGTTCTTCTACCTTAGATTGGCTACAAGGTTATATAGATTGGCCACCCAGTGATGAGACATCTTCAGCTGTGGCCACTTGTGTCCAGACCATGCCACAGTTGAGGGCACTTGTCATCAGTTTGATCAACCCTCTTCCAGTGCTGCAGTCACTGTCACACAGAGGCTCCCCCCTGGACAGTGTCACAGTGGAGCACCCACGCTGGGTATGTACAGTGTACACCTATTCACATGCTACATCAGTGCTAGTTACTTAACTATTTGCCACACACACATGGAGACGTAGTACAGTAATCACTGTACTATGTGTCTGTGTGTGTGTCAAATACTGTAGCTTACGTATATTTAGGGGTATCCCCTGAGTGTTTATATCCCCCTCCCTCCTAAGGCTTCTTTACAAGGTGGTCTATTGTGCAATCACAGCAGGAGGAGGAGTCCAATGGACAGGACTCCCAATTATATGGTCCAGAGACTGATAGTGATTGCGTGTGTGTGTTAACATCCACCCCTCTCTGCCAAGTTTCATTGACTATAGACACAATTACTATCGGTCTCCAAACTGTGTACAGTAATTGAGAGTCGATCCTGTCTGTTGAACTCCTCCCCCCTGCTGTGATTCTGCTCATGATTCATTCCACATCATAAAATGTGTTTGCTTAATTACTTGAAGTTTGATTGTGTTAATATCCTTCTGATCTTCCATCACCTACATTGGAGTGCCTGTGTACTTGTGTACATCCCCTCACCCATACATCCATCCAATTTCCATTTGAGTGTGGTATACTGTATGGAGCATTTGTTGGGCACATCTGCTGTATAAACACATACGTACCTATATCTTCTATTACATGCAGTAAGCACATTTTGTTGGTGGTTTTCTGCCACGTTTGTTAGGCACCTACCAGAACACCCTAACGAGCTCCATTGCCTGACATGTGCCCTACAGCATCTTTACTTTACAGCAAAGACACACACACACACACACACACACACACACACACACACACACACACACACACCTGTCATGGCTCGTACTGTTGTTCTACAGGCAAACAGTTGGTGTGTCTGTTGTCATTTTGTGCATGTCACCAGTGAATGACACAAGTGGTCTCGACACATGTCTGTTCATGATGGTGTTTTGAGTGGGCAGGTTGTCAGTCAGTAGTTGTAAGTAAGTCAAGTGACTTTTGATGTGACGAGCTGTTACACTGCATCCTATAGAGGTAATTCAGAACTCTGCTAAAAGGAAGAGCTCCCCTCCAGAAGTTCCCGTGAAGTAGAGAATACTGTGTGCTAAGGAGCCCCAAAGTAGTCCCTTAATAGCTGCTTAAAGTTAACATCCTCCTATGACCCCAATGATACCTTCTAACCCCTCCCCCGCCCCCCACCCCCCACACACAATCAAGCCACCTAAGTCTGACCGTACCAAGCACACAGTGCTGTATTTAGAAAGTTGGTGAAGGGGGGAGGGGTGGGCAATACAATGTTAACATATGGCTTGTCAAAATTTTCAAGGGTGAGTAGACTCATCCCCTGTATCTCCATGTACAAAGGTCGTGCGTGGTTTTTGGAAGACAAGTGATTAAGTGCTGATCTGATTGGCCAGAAGTATTTGAGACAAGCCAAGGATTAGCCCAAAGATACCAGACCACCTTTTGGGTCATTTATAGAATGGCAGTCAGAAGTGGGCTGTGGCAAGACTGAACCTACCCCTGAAGCCATATCAATAGTGCAGTGTTTGTTGTTCTTGTAAGGTGTCACCTCAGTACCCCTGTGTTGTGTTTTGTACCTACAGGAGGAGTTGAGTGAAGAGGACTGGGCACAGCTGGAGGAGGCAGCCAGTTGTGCTCAAGTAGTCAAGGTGAAGGTGAATGTGTACAGTAGTGCCAGAGCTAGCAGAGCCCTGGCTGCTGGGTTCAGTAAGAACCCACTACTCACAGAAGTGGAACTGGGGGAGGTACCAAAAGAGTTAGTGGAGTCAGTGAGAGGAACACTGTGCACAAACATTGCACTAACTGTCTATGTCAGTGACTCTTCTGTTGTATGAATACCAGTTCTTATTGTCACTTGACTATATACATTATCGCCGAGCAGCTAGATCTGGAGTTATGGCAGTTGATTTAAACATTCTGTACTCAATTAATGTAACATGCAACTGACAAGTTTATTTGATGAACACCAGTTCTTTTGTCAGTGTCAATGCCATTGACTCTTCAGTTGTATGAATATCTATAGCATCTCCTTGACCTTTTTATATTGTTTTCAGATTTAGGTCTTCGTATGGCTTCATGTTCGTATATATATATATATATTTCTGTCATTTTGCAAATGGCGGCGCTCACGTCGTTCTTTACAAAGCTTTAAATCCTCTCTAATGACGTTTCACCGTGTTTGAATCGAACGAAATGTGGTCATAAACATGTGTTAATAGAGTGATACTAATAAAAAGCCTAAGGAACGTCTCTTCTGCGAGATACAGCTCCAATTATCACTGATGGACATTGTAAAATGGCCGCGCGCTCGAAGCGTTCTGTTTGCTAGGCTCAAAACCATCTTTCTTTAGATTTTGCCGTGTATTCAAAGAACGCAAAGTGTTTCTAGAACATGTTTAAGTAATATTATTGTGGTAGGAAGCTTACTTAACTGTTTTTCTGCGAGGTACAGCCCTAAATACAACAGAAGTGTAGTGACCCGTAGGCCAATAATGGAGGACCAGCGAGTCATGACACATAATTATAGCCATGATTCGCTCATATAGTCATCATAGGGTAGCCTTTAAGCCAGCACACTCCTCCTCCAGGCACAAAGTAACAATTGCTCATTCAGAATGACATATAGATCAAAAAGCAGTAGGCAAACATTTGACAGTTTGGTAGGGATGCTTTCACTGGATATGACTGGCTGCTCTGGAGACTTGAACTCTTGCAAACCCAACGGTCTAGTGTGTCTTGATGTATCTTTCAGGCCAGCAACAATACTGTACCCCCAACTATCTGATTTACTGAACGTACATGGGAAAATTGCTAGCAAGTAGTTTGAGGTTCAGGGGCGCCCTGGCGCCCCACGAATTTTTTAACTCGAAATACTTGTTCATATACTGTTCTAGTGTGTATGCTTTTGTGTTTAAAGGCAGTGCGCATGTGTGCCTATGTAATGAGATTCATTGTCCCTTGTAAGGGAAACCCCAATAGTCACATGGTTGTTCCACGTGACGATTATGTCAATGGTTATTTCGGGATGTAGACATTTATACAGTTATTTAACCGCATGTTCTATTATTAATTCACTTTTGCTCCAAAAGCAGAAGATGGAGAGTGAAAGCAGTTTGGATGAAAGCCAGTTCGTTCCAGTCAAGGAGGACTATTTCTCTGTGCGACTGTCTTCCAATGGCGAGTTCTCGTACAATTTCGCTGTCAGCGAAGGCAGCACGGTGTCCCATGTCCGCGTGGCTGTTGAGGGCCTCTCGGAGGACTTCCCTGATGCACCGAACTCCGTCGAAAGGGATTTCAGTTTTGAGAAGCTTTCCATCGAATGAAGCGGCTCAGTTTGTCGCAGAGTGCAATGATGGTACGTACGGTGAGAAGTTGGCTGACGCACAAGAACAAAGTGAGTATCACAAAGAGTATACTCGGCATTACTAAAACGCGGAATAGCGGAATAACGGAATAACGGAATAGCGGAATAACGGAATAGCGGAATAACGGAAAAACGGAATAGCGGAATAACGGAATTAGATAATGTTAAAATGGCGGACGACTCGTACGCAAACAAGTCTTGCTGACGTGCGCTTCTGCCCAGAAAGGTTCGAATTTCGAATGAAAGTAAGGGAAATGGGTACATTGACAGCTGCTTGGAAGTGGTTTGCGCAGAAATGCTTCTTCGAATGAAAACAGCAGCTAATCGCAGTTTCCTCGCACAAAAACCTCGAGAAAGGCCCCGTACAACCCACTATCCTCTCAACGGCAGAGCCTCCGTCGTTCGCCGAAGTAGAGATTCATTTCTTCTTGCTGCGTATACCACATATCTTGTCCCCACACCCAGGACCAGGCAGGCTTTTGGTAGGGAAAGTGGAGGGGGATCAATTGAAGGTTTGTGTGTGTGGGGGGGGGGGGTGAATTGCCCTCCCACCTTGAAGATTGTGTGGCTCTATTCTGCCCCCTCCCCCCTCACACACAAGTAAACTTTAGCATTTCACAGAGCCATTCTATGCATGTAGCTAATGGTACACTCATGCAGTGCGTGTCACTGTGCTTGTGTGTGAGCATGTGTACATGCGCGTGTGAGTGGAGGTGTAGTGTGTGCATGTATGTCACTGTGTGTGAATGAGTGGAGTGTGCGTGTGCATGTATGGGAGGGAGTTTGGGGGAAAGCAATACCAAAGGTTTTGTCCCCACACCCACCACAGGTCTAGGCAAGTGTGGGAAGACTATGTCTGTCATTGCCTTTCCCCATACTCCCTCCCACACACATGCATGCTCACTGCCCCTACACTCTCACAAATGCACACACACACACACACACACACACCATGCACACACATCACATTCCACTCACTCGCTCACAGTGACACACATGCGCATGCACACACCACACTTACAATCTTCAAGGTGGGAAGACAATTCACCCCCCCCCCCCCCACACACACACCTTCAATCGATCCCTCCACCTCCCCTACCAAAAGCCTGCCTGGTGGTGGGAACGAGATATGTGGTATACACGTAGCTATCGTTGCGTCGGTACATAAGATAGGATGAATCTCTACTTTGGCGAGTGACGGAGGCTCTGCCGTTGAGTGGATAGTGGGTTGTACGGTGCCTTCTCGAGGTTTTTGTGCGAGGAAACTGCGATGAGCTGCTGTTTTCATCCGAAGAAGCATTTCTGCGCAAACCACTTCCAAGCAGTTGTCAATGTACCCATTTCCCTTACTTTCGTTCGAAATTCGAACATTTCTGGGCAGAAGCGCACGCCAGCGAGATTTGTTTTCGTACGAGTCGTCCGCCATTTTAATATTATCTAATTCCGTTATTCCGCTATTCCGTTATTCCGCTATTCCGCTATTTCGTTATTCCGTTATTCCGCTATTCCGTATTCCGCGTTTTAGTAATGCCGTACAGGAAAGGTTGACTGAAGAGGGCTGGGCACAGCTGGAGGAGGCAGCCAGTTGTGCTCAAGTAGTCAAGGTGAAGGTGGATGTGGGCTACAGTGCCAGAGCTAGCAGAGCCCTGGCTGCTGGGTTCAGTAAGAACCCATTACTCAGAGAAGTGGAACTGAGGCGGGTACCAGAGGAGTTAGTGGAGTCAGTGAGAGGAACACTGTGCACAAACACTGCACTAACTGTCAATGTCAGTTAGTTTAAACATTCTGTACTCAGACGAATTAATGTAACATGCATATGTAATTATAACTGCATCTTCTTAACCTTTTTCATTATATTGTTCTAGTGTGTATGCTTTTGAGTTTGAAGGCAGTGCGCATGTGTGCCTATGTAATGAGATTCATTGTCCCTTGTAAGGGAAACCCCAATAGTCACATGGTTGCTCCGCGTGACGATTACGTCAATGGTTATTTCGGGATGTTGACGTTCATACAGTTATTTAACCGCATGTTCCAGTATTAATTCACTTTTGCTCCAAAAGCAGAAGATGGAGAGTCAAAGCAGTTTGGATGAAAGCCAGTTCGTTCCAGTCAAGGAGGACTATTTCTCTGTGCCACCGTCTTCCAATGGCGAGTCCTCGTACAGTTTCGCTGTCAGCGAAGGCAGCACGGTGTCCCATGTCCGTGTGGCTGTTGAGGGCCTCTCGGAGGACTTCCCTGATGCTCCGAACTCCATCGAAAGCGAATTCAGTTTTGAGAAGCTTTCTACCCTCCACCAGAGGCTTGTCGAGCTGTTCCCAGGTCAGATCACGCCAGACTCTCTCCCAGACCTGCCCAAAAAGCCCGGGGGAATTTGGGGCTACCTTGGATGGACCTTGGTAAATGTCCCCGAGGGATTATACGGGCAACTGGTGGCATACTTTGAGAATGTGGTCCAAGTCTGCGGTCCTCAGATTGGCCTACGGCTATTTTTCGACGAGATTATTCCATCAACTAGTGACTACGAGGAGAAATGGAGCGAACTGCACCGAAAGTATTACTCCGATGAGAGGGACAAGGCATTGCACAACTACGACCATGTGGTTGCGACACGAGAGGAGAGGGGTTTCACCTCTATCGATGAACTGCATGAGTACTATGCAGAAGAGGATGAAGCGTACTTTTTCCTCCGCAAAGCGCAAAATGTCTTCTACTTGTACCAAACGAAGCCGTTTGAAGATCTGTGCGAAATAGCTCGCAGTCAGCGGAATGAAGCGGCCCAGTATGTCGCAGAGTGTGATGATGGTGAGAAGTTGGCTGCGGCGCAAGAGGAAAGTGAGTACCACAAGGAGTACACTGCCTCGAAGGAGAAATTGGATGAGCTTCCCTTAGAGCGGTTCCAGGAAGAGGCAGAGAGAGCTGAGCTGAGGTTGTCATGTACCGAGGAGGATCGTGTTGGGTTTGGGGAACACTGGGACAAGCGTGCATGGGGACGCTTGGAGGGCCTCAAGGACGAGGCCAACAAGGCGATTGTGAGGTACCTGGAAGCAAAGCTGGAGCACTTGGAGGGACAGCGGGAGTTGGCGCTTCTTGCCATGGCCAAGGTGGAGGAGGGCCCTAACATGGAGAAGGAGCTAGCTGATCACGAGGCAACCATTTACGACCTTCAAGCAAAGTGCCTTGAGGTGCAACTGCTTTTGTTGAAGGAAGAAGACACGAAGCTCCAGTTTCAACTGCAGTACCTCGATGGGGAGTGCTTTCTATAACCCTTCACCTTTGTGTTAGTGTTAAGGTTGGGGTTGTTTTTTAATCATTTAACCCCTTTGATGTCTGGACAGCACTCTAATGTTGACCTGTATGGGACGGTGGTTGGTGAGGTGTTTGTGTCTGACTTGTGTTTTGTGTAGAAAGAGCTGGAGGCTGCTGCTAAGGAGTGCCACAAGGATGCCTTGGCCTCTGTGACAGCCAACATGGAGAGGAGCTATGCAGCACACATGGCAGCGGAAAGGGTGTGTGTGTGTGTGTGTGTGTGTGTGTGTGTGTGTGTGTGTGTGTGTGTGTTGTGTGTGTGTGTGTGTGTGTGTGTGTGGTGTGTGGTGTGTGTGCACATGTGTGTGTGTGTGTGTGGTGTATGGTGTGTGTGCGCTTGTGTGTGTGTGTGTGTGTGTGTGTGTGTGTGTGTGTTGTGTGTGTGTGTGTGTGTGTGTGATGTATGGTGTGTGTGGTGTGTGGTGTGGTGTGTGTGCGCTTGTGTGTGTGTGTGTGTGTGTGTGTGTGTGTGTGTGTGTGTGTGTGTGTGTGTGTGTGTGTAGTTAGGATCCAAGCTGCTCTTGAGAAGAGCTGGCTGTAATGTGTGTGCTTGTGGATTGCACATATCTGTAGAAGGAGACCCTGATGAAGAAGGTGGAACAAGAACGTAAGCAGGAGATGAAGCTATCCCGGCTTCAAGCAGTGCAGAGGGTGAAGCAGTACAAACAAGTGAGTACAGTGGAGGGCACGTGCATTAGTGAGGGCAGAGGTCAGAGACAACTGGAGTTGTGAGCTATCAGAGTGTGTGTGTGTCCACTACTTGTTTCTGTGTTTGCCTATGCAGGGAGTGCAGTCAAAGAAGGACGCACCAAAGGGTTATGTCCCACCGTGGAAGAGAGTGCATGAGAAGCAAACAAAGGATGGCAGCAAGTCTTCTCCCAAGCCAGCCGAGTCCATGACAGCCTCTCGGATGTCCAGCCTCAGTGAGCATGCCAGTGTCAAGCCTAGGAAGACACCTTTGTCCAGTGGTGCTGCACCTTCGAGGAAGACAGGCCCAAGGAGTGCGGCTGGAGACCCTCTCTTCAGTGTCCACCCAGACCAGGCCTTGCCCCTAGACCAGAACACCTTGATGAGACTGCTGCAGAGTATGCAACTCCAGGTGCAGCAGAAATCAATCAGCCCCTTTGTGACCACACCCCCAGTGCCAGTCACACCCCCTCAACCCCCGCCCCCACCACCACCTGCTCCACCCCCACCCCCTCCTGTCTCTGTTCCCACTCCAACTTCGAATCCACACTCAAAGACAACTGAAGTCAGAGTGGAAACAACAAAGCCCCCACGTGCTGCTCCCCAAGCCGGGATCAGCATTGAAGACATTATGAACATACGACTCAAGAAATCAAACTTGGGACAGAGTATCCGTGTGTCCAAGCAGGCGCTGTCCACAGAGGACGAGGTGAAGCTGATAAGGAGTGGAGGAGACCCTGAGAGGCTGTCACTGACTGACCCGCACCACGCAGCCTTGAAGAAGAGAGTGGCAGAGGTCAGGTTGAGGGTTGCCCCAGATCCAGATGATAACCATGGCGATGAAGGTGGCACCAGGGACGATGATGACTGGGCATAGCATGGCACAACCAGTGCAATCCCATTTCAGCTCACTGTATATGTAATTACACACCCTGAGCAGGTCTGGGGTATTGATTTCTTTTTTATTCAGACTGTCCAATTCTGTTCTATCTGCACAGTGTAATTCTGCCTTTTGAACTGGAGCATGTGATCTGGATGGATTGTGATAGGGTGTGGAAGAAAATATGGGTCACAACTTGTGACATGTTCTTACACGTACTACTTGTGACTCGCAAGTAGTACGTGGTTGACTGACACGCTCCCACCCCTAACTCCCCAGCCTCTTCACACAGTTGTGTATAAAGGATACAGTGTGCTTGCCACCACCCCATCTTCTGCATGCAGTCCCTATTCTGATGTTACCGGACTGTGTGAGATAGCAGGCTACCCTGTGCACACAGCTTGCACTACACTATTCACAACAACACATCTCTACAATGTGCTGATGAATCAAGCAATGTACAGTGATAACATCCATAAAATGTGCCTTCACCTTCAATAATGTGTATAATCAATGGGTATGCTGCATGAGGGGATGGTTCACATAGCCACAAACAGTATGATAATCACAATAAGAAGCAGAAGTCACATGACACATCACATGATGGTCACATGACACATCACATTACATATACGTAACAGTACATATGCATGCACAATAACATGTATTAAAATGACGCCATACATAAATGAGTCACACAAGCAGCTTTCCCGTGTGTTGTATGGCGAACTCCATCACACGCCACGCTGTCTTGTGATCATAAATAGATTGGTCCCTACACAACGCCCACACGTACATCACATTCTCAATGTCGTCCTGGAGGAAAGGGGAAGGGGAGGGAGAAAGAGGATTGTCAAGGACTGCCACACAACATCACCACTATATTTACAAGTAGACAAAGCTACTTCCACACTCTACTGTACTCTCAGCATACAAGCTTCTCCCGTCCCCTCCCTCTCCCCTCCCCCCTCTTCCCGTCTCTTCCCCCCCTCCTGTCCCATTCCCATCCCCTGCTGTCCCCTCCTGTCCCCTCATGTCCCCTCCTGTCTCCTCCTGTCTCCTCCCTCCCCTCCACCTCCCTCCCCTGCGGCCATGCTCAGTGTCGGTGGGGCTAACCTCTCCACCCTCCACAATCTCTCCTTTGGCATTTCGCACTATCATCAGTTGTTGGGCAGAGAAGGTGAGAATGAGGACCGGACCCTGTTCCAGGACCTTCGCCATGGCAATCTAATGGTGGATGGAAAGGGGACAGGGCAGTGATTGACAGGGCAGTGTGCGCGTGTGTGCATGTGTGTGTGTGTGTGTGTGTGTGTGTGTGTGTGTGTGATGTGTGTGTGTGTGTGTGTGTGTGTGTGTGTGTACATGTGTGTGTGTGTGTCCTCACATCCACGTCTCTAACGTCCAAGACTTTACAGTCCATTTTCCTTCCAACTGACGAGTGTTGCTCAATCTGAGCCGCCAACATATTGTAGGCCTGGACAAACAACAACAACAACAACAACAATAACCAACAAACATGACACATCACATCACCTCCTCCCCCCCGTATCAGGACTAAGCACTCACTGGTGTGTGGCACCAGTCCTTTAGCACCTCAAGCTTCCCTTGCAAGAAGGCCTGAACATTTAGAGAGAGAGAGACATTGCTATAGTGACTAGAAATAATAAAAATTTTATACAAAAATTGTAAGGAAGTAGGGATGGCATAAAAAGAACAGAAACAAGTAAAGGCTGTTACATAGTGGAGCATTAACCATGGTCCTTACATGCAAGAATGTCGCACCGTATAGTCCTACACCCTTGAATGTAAGGACGATGGTTAATGCTCCACTGTGTAACAGCTTTTACTTGTTTCTGTTCTTTTTATGCCATCCCTACATCCTTACAATTTTTGTAGAAAATTTTTATTATTTCTAGTTTCTGTACTTTTTATAGCGGACAGCTAAGCTGAAGCAACACACTTAGTCTCAACCTTAGGGCATTGGTGCAGGCATTATACCTCATTTCTGTAATCCTGAAGCTCAAGGTGTGGGCTAGCACCGAGGTTCCGCGCTAACCCAGCGAGAAATGGCGACCGGAAGCCAACCGTGGCGAGGAATGGCCCTAACCCAAACGGCGCGCAAGCTAACTGCTGCAGCTGCTAGCAATGGCACTAGTCACTCCGGTTTCATCCGGTTTAATTACGTAATTAGAAAATGGCGTCCGTCCCACTTGGCCAAGTAACACGGCAGGAGTCGTGGCAAGCGCCGTCTTCTGCGCTAACTCGCGCCGCCTTCTAACCTACAAAGGAATGCAGCCAGCCAAAAATGGTGCAATATGGTGTGTGAAGTATTCTCCTGGTCCCTCTGGTTCGTGCGCTACGGCTGTCAAAGAAGAAGAAGAAGAATAAGAAGAATAAGAAGACGACGAAACGTGGGAAATGTCGAGGGCGCTATCTACGTGTAGGTGCACCTTCGCTGTGAAGTAAGGTTGTATATGTGCACTGTTTAGTCCCCGCTTCGTCATGGTAAGCTTCGTTCGCCGGTTTTCGGTCCTGTTCAGGAGTAGCGCGACTTTTCGTTTGTATTACAGCATACAAACAACCACTGCCATCCCTACATAGACAGCACTACCGTGCTGTCTGATGAAATGTAGGTTGCTACCATACGCCATTGCACACACACGCATGCTCGCACGCACGCAGGCACACACACACAACACACACACACACACACACACACACACACACACACACACACACACACACACACACACACACACACACACACACACACACACACACACACACACACACACACACACACACACACACACACACACACACACACACACACACACACACACACACACACACAAGCATGCTATATACCTCCAGTACAGTAGGAATGATGTCAAACTCGCACTCCTTCACAAATGCCTCTTTGCTGAAGTAAGGGTCAACTTTTCGTATTTCAGCCATTGCCTCTGCCATGTCAGACTGGGTCACCATCCCTCCTGCACGACACACACACAGACACACATGAACACAAATGTATGCACACACACACAACCTTGTAGAAAGGGGAATACAAGACACCTCTCCCTCACACAGTTTTCTTTCGGTCACTCACCAAAGGTGTCACCAACTCTATCCGTCACTGCTCGTGACACCCTCACAACTACATTGTCACTCTCGTCATACTTCATACGCATTGTGTACAGCACTTGGTATGGGGGAAGGGAGGGGTGGGGAGGGGAGGGGAGGGGAGGGGAGGGTAGGGGAGGAGGAGGGAAAGGGAGGGGAGAGGAGGAGAGGGGAGAGGAGGAGAGGGGTGGGGAGGGGAGGATGGGATGGTAGATCACTACTGAATGTATAAATGTGTTACTACCACACTGTAATGTACACATACACACACATACACACACACGCGCGCACATGCACACACACACACACACATGCACACCCTACACTCCACCCTGTATGAGTGCCCTCCAACACAATCCACACACTCCTCTATTACAGTAGCCCCCTTACAGTTGGTGATGGGATTGTTCTCTCGCAAGTTACTCCACCAGCTGTACAGCTTGGACTGACTTGTCTGCACCACTCTCACCTCCTCACTGCAGGAGGGGAAGGAGGGGAGGGGAGGGAAGGAGGAAGTGGATAGGGTGGGTACATCCTGACTCTCTCCTACATTCCACAAGCACCTATATACTAACACGCTGACACAAAACCCGCCCACACTTCCACCCACGCACTCGTTTGGCTCAATGACTCTTTCTTGTTGCTGTGCTGCTTGTGAAGAGAAGGAGCTTGCTCTGGCCGGGTCTGTGCGCTTTCTGATCTCAGCTGTGCACATACACCAGTGGAGAAATGAGAGGGGCACACAAACTGTATTGGACATGCCATGGACATGGTGTACACACACACACACATACCCCACCTCCACCTCCCACCTCCCACCTCCCCCCTCCCACCTCCCACTCACAAGGTGGTGTATATGGTTTGGAGTGTTCTATAATATCTTCCAAGAATTCTTCCTTAACTACTTTCATACCCTGCAGTGGAGGGGGAGGGGGAGGGGGAGGGGCAAATTAAATGTCAGTCACAGTACAATACCATTACCATAGCAACCTGTTACCCACCTCTGCCACCTTCTGGTAGGTCTGTGTCTGTCCCAGCTGCTCTCCCTGTTCAGAGACCTTCCTAGCTGTGGTACTGGCAGTTTGAGACACCTAACGGGAGGGGGGGGGGGACAGGTGGGGGGACAGGTGGGGGGACAGGTGGGGGGGGGGCAGGTGGGGGGACAGGTGGGGGGGACAAGTGGGGGGACAGGTGGGGGGGACAGGTGGGGGGGGCAGGTGGGGGGACAGGTGGGGGGACAGGTGGGGGGACAGGGGGGGGGGCAGGGGGGGAGACAGATGGGGGGACAGGTGGGGGGAAAGGGGGACAGATAGGGAGACAGGTGGGGGGACAGATGGGGGGGACAGGTGGGGGAGACAGATGGGGGGAGACAGGGGGACAGGGGGAGAAATGGGGGGACAGGTGGGGGGACGGATGGGGGTGAGCAAGATGAAGCAAGATGAGGCAAGATGAGGCAAGATGTGGAAAGATTAAGCAAGTTGAGACAAGATGAAGCAAGATGAGGCAAGATGAAGCAAGATGAGGCAAGATTAAGCAAGTTGAGACAAGATGAAGCAAGATGAGGCCAGACGAGGCAAGATGAAGCAAGATGAGGCAAGATGAGGCAAGATGAGGCAAGATGAGGCAAGATGAGGCAAGATGAAGCAAGATGAGGCAAGACGAGGCAAGATGAGGCAAGACGAGGCAGGATGAGGAAAGATGAAGAAAGATGATGAAAGATGAGGCAAGACGAGACAAGATCTGGAAAGATGAAGCAAGATGAAGCAAGATGAGGCATGATGAAGCAAGATGAGTTAAGATGTAGAAAGATGAGGAAAGACGAAGGAAGATGAGGAAAGATGAGGCAAGATGAGGCAAGATCAGGTATGCTGAGGCAAGATGAAGCAAGATGAGGCATGATGAAGCAAGATGAGACAAGATGTGGAAAGATGAGGCAAGATGAAGCAAGATGAGGCAAGATGAAGCAAGATGAGGCAAGATGAAGCAAGATGAGGCATGATGAAGCAAGATGAGACAAGATGTGGAAAGATGAGGCAAAATGAAGCAAGATGAGGCAAGATGAAGCAAGATGAGGCAAGATGAAGCAAGATGAGGCAAAATTAAGCAAGATGAGGCAAGATGAGGCAAGACGAGGCAAGATGAGGAAAGATACAGGAAGATGTGGAAAGATGAGGCAAGATGAAGCAAGATGAGGCAAGATGAGGCAAGATAAAGCAAGATGAGGCAAGATGAGGAAAGATGAGGCATGATGAAGCAAGATGAGGCAAGATGAAGCAAGATGAGGCAAGATGAAGCAAGATGAGGCATTAAGAAGAAAGATGAGGCAAAATGAAGCAAGATGAGGCAAGATCAGATATGATGAGGCAAGATCAAGCAAGATGAGGCATGATGAAGTAAGATGAGACAAGATGTGGAAAGATGAGGCAAGATGAAACAAGATGAGGCAAGATGAAGCAAGATGAGGCAAGATGAGGCAAGACGAGGCAAGATGAGGCAAGACGAGGCAAGATGAGGAAAGATAGAGGAAGATGTGGAAAGATGAGGCAAGATGAAGCAAGATGAGGCAAAATGAAGCAAGATGAGGCAAGATGAAGCAAGATGAAGCAAGATGAGGCAAGATGAGGCAAGATGAGGCATGATGAAGCAAGATAAGGCAAGATGAAGCAAGATAAGGCAAGATGAAGCAAGATGAGGCAAGATGAAGCAAGACGAGTCAAGATGTGGAAAGATGAGGCAAGACGAGGCAAGATGAGGCAAGATGAGGCAAGATGAAGCAAGATGAGGCAAGATGAAGCAAGATGAGGCATGATGAAGCAAGATGAGACAAGATGTGGAAAGATGAGGCAAGATGAAGCAAGATGAGGCAAGATGAAGCAAGATGAGTCAAGATGTGGAAAGATGAGGGAGATGAGGAAAGATAGAGGAAGATGTGGAAAGATGAGGCAAGATGAAGCAAGATGAGGCAAGATGAAGCAAGATGAGGCAAGATAAAGCAAGATGAGGCAAGATGAGGAAAGATGAGGCATGATGAAGCAAGATGAGGCATGAAGAAGAAAGATGAGGCAAAATGAAGCAAGATGAGGCAAGATCAGGTATGATGAGGCAAGATCAAGCAAGATGAGGCATGATGAAGCAAGATGAGACAAGATGTGGAAAGATGAGGCAAGATGAAGCAAGATGAGGCTAGATGAAGCAAGATGAGGCAAGATGAGGCAAGATGAGGCAAGACGAGGCAAAATGAAGCAAGATGAGGCAAGATGAAGCAAGATGAGGCAAGATGAAGCAAGATGAGGCAAGATGAAGCAAGACAAGTCAAGATGAGGAAAAATGAGGCAAGACGAGGAAGATGTGGAAAGATGAGGCAAGATGAGGCAAGATGAAACAAGATGAGGCAATATGAGGCAAGAAGAAGCAAAATGAGGCAAGATGAGGAAAGATGAGACAAGATGAGGCAAGATGAGGCAAGATGAGACAAGATGTGGAAAGATGAGGCAAGATAAAGCAAGATGAGGTAAGATGAAGCAAGATGAGGCATGATGAAGAAAGATGAGGCATGATGAAGCAAGATGAGGCAAGACGAGGCAAGACAAGGCAAGATGAGGCAAGACGAGGCAAGATGAGGAAAGATAAAGGAAGTTGAGGAAAGATGAGGCAAGATGAAGCAAGATGAAGCAAGATGAAGCAAGATGAGGCAAGATCAAGCAAGATGAGGTATGATGAAGAACGATGAGGCAAAATGAAGCAAGATGAGGCAAGATGAAGCAAGACAAGGCAAGATGAAGCAAGATGAGTCAAGATGAGGAAAGATGAGGTAAGACGAGGCAAGATGTGGAAAGACGAGTCAAGATGAAGCAAGATGAGGGAAGATGAAGCAAGATGAGGCAAGATGAAGCAAGATGATGCATGATGAAGCAAGATGAGACAAGATGAAGCAAGATGAGGCAAGATGAAGCAAGATGAGGCTAGATGAAGCAAGATGAAGCAAAATGAAGCAAGAAGAGGCAAGATGAAGCAAGATGAGGCAAGATGAAGCAAGATGAGGCAAGATGAGGAAAGATTAGACAAGATGATGCAAGATGAGGCAAGATGAGACAAGATGTAGAAAGATGAGGCAAGATGAAGCAAGATGTGGCAAGACGAGGCAAGATGAAGCAAGATGAGGCAAGATGAGTCAAAATGAAGCAAGATGAGGCAAGATGAAGCAAGATGAGGCAAGATGAAGCAAGATGAGGCATGATGAAGCAAGATGAGACAAGATGTAGAAAGATGAGGCAAGATGAAGCAAGATGAGGCAAGATGAAGCAAGATGAGTCAAGATGTGGAAAGATGAGGCAAGACGAGGCAAGATGAGGCAAGACGAGGCAAGATGAGGAAAGATAGAGGAAGATGTGGAAAGATGAGGCAAGATGAAGCAAGATGAGGCAAGACGAAGCAAGATGAGGCAAGATGAAGCAAGATGAGGCATGATGAAGCAAGATGAGGCAAGATGAGGAAAGATGAGGCATGATGAAGCAAGATGAAGCATTAAGAAGAAAGATGAGGCAAAATGAAGCAAGATGAGGCAAGATGAAGGAAGATGAGGCAAGATGAAGCAAGACGAGTCAAGATGTGGAAAGATGAGGCAAGACGAGGCAAGATGTGGAAAGATGAGGCAAGATGAAGCAAGATGAGGCAAGATGAAGCAAGATGAGGTAAGATGAGGAAAGCTTAGACAAGATGATGCAAGATGAGGCAAGATGAGACAAGATGAAGCAAGATGAGGCAAGATGAAGCAAGATGAGTCAAGATGAGGAAAAATGAGGCAAGATGAGGAAGATGTGGAAAGATGAGGCAAGATGAAACAAGATGAGGCAATATGAGGCAAGAAGAAGCAAAATGAGGCAAGATGAGGAAAGATGAGACAAGATGAGGCAAGATGAGGCTAGATGAGACAAGATGTGGAAAGATGAGGCAAGATGAAGCAAGATGAGGCAAGATGAAGCAAGATGAGGCAAGATGAGGAAAGATGAGGCAAGATGAAGCAAGATGAGGCAAGATGAAGCAAGATGAGGCAAGATGAGGAAAGATGAGGCAAGATGAAGCAAGATGAGGCAATATTAAACAAGATGAGGCAAGATGAGGCAAAATGAAGCAAGATGAGGCAAGACGAGACAAGATGTGGAAAGATGAGGCAAGATGAAGCAAGATGAGGCAAGATGAGGCAAGATGAGGCAAGATGAGGCAAGATGAGACAAGATGTGCAAAAATGAGGCAAGATGAAGCAAGATGAGGCAAGATGAAGCAAGATGAGGCAAGATGAAGCAAGATGAGGCATGATGAGGAAAGATGAGGCAAGATGAAGCAAGATGAGGCAAGATGAAGCAAGATGAGGAAAGATGAAGCAAGATGAGGCAAGATGAGGCAAGATGAAGCAAGATGAGGCAAGATTAAACAAGATGAGGCAAGATGAGGCAAAATGAAGCAAGATGAGGCAAGATGAAGCAAGATGAGGCAAGATGAGTCAAGATGTGGAAAGACGAGGCAAGATGAAGCAAGATGAGGCAAGATGAGACAAGATGTGGAAAGATGATGCAAGATGAAGCAAGATGAGGCAAGATGAAGCAAGATGAGTCAAGATGTGGAAAGATGAGGCAAGACGAGGCAAGATGAGACTAGATGTGGAAAGATGAGGCAAGATGAAGCAAGATGTGGAAAGATGAGACAAGATGAAGCAAGATGAGGCAAGATGAGACAAGATGTGGAAAGATGAGGCAAGATGAAGCAAGATGAGGAAAGATGAAGCAAGATGAGTCAAGATGTGGAAAGATGAGGCAAGACGAGGCAAGATGAGACAAGGTGTGGAAAGATGAGGCAAGATGAAGCAAGATGAGGCAAAACGAGGCAAGATGAAGCAAGACGAGTCAAGATGTGGAAAGATGAGGCAAGACGAGGCAAGATGAGGCAATACGAGGTAAGAAGAAGCAAGATGAGGCAAGATGAGGAAAGATGAGGCAAGATGAGACAAGATGTGGAAAGATGAGGCAAGATGAAGCAAGATGAGGCAAGACGAGGCAAGACAAGGCAAGATGAGGCAAGACGAGGCAAGATGAGGAAAGATGAGGCATGATGAGGGAAGATGAAGCAAGATGAAGCAAGATGAGGCAAGATGAAGCAGTTGAGGCAAGATGTGGAAAGATGAGACAAGATGTGGAAAGATGAGGTAAGATGAAGGAAGATGAGGGAAGATGAAGCAATATGAGGCAAGATGAGGCAAGATGAGGCAAGATGAAGCAAGATGAGGCAAGATGAAGCAATTGAGGCAAGATGTGGAAAGATGAGACAAGATGTGGAAAGATGAGGTAAGATGAAGGAAGATGAGGCAATATGAGGCAAGAAGAAGCAAGATGAGGCAAGATGAGGAAAGATGAGACAAGATGAGGCAAGATGAGGCAAGATGAGGCAAGATGAGACAAGATGACGAAAGATGAGGCAAGATGAAGGAAGATGAGGCAAGATGAAGCAAGATGAGGCAAGATGAAAAAAGATGAGGCAAGATGAAGCAAGATGAGGCAAGATTAGGCAAGATGAGGCAAGATGAAGCAAGATGAGGCAAAATGAAGGAAGACGAGTCAAGATGTGGAAAGATGAGGCAAGACGAGGCACGATTTGTAAAGATGAGGCAAGATGAAGCAAGATGAGGCAAGATGAAGCAAGATGAGGCAATATGAGGCAAGAAGAAGCAAGATGAGGCAAGATGAGGAAAGATTAGACAAGATGATGTAAGATGAGGCAAGATGAGACAAGATGTGGAAAGATAAGGCAAGATGAAGCAAGATGAGGCAAGACGAGGCAAGATGAAGCAAGATGAGGCAAGATGAAGCAAGATGAGGCAAGATGAGGAAAGATGAGGCAAGACGAGGCAAGATGTGGAAAGATGAGGCAAGATGAAGCAAGATGAGGCAAGATGAAGCAAGATGAGGCATGCTGAAGCAAGATGAGGCAAAGTGAAGCAAGATGAGGCAAGATGAAGCAAGACGAGTCAAGACGAGTCAAGATGAGGCAAGATGAAGCAAGATGAGGCAATATGAGGCAAGAAGAAGCAAGATGAGGCAAGATGAGGAAAGATTAGACAAGATGATGTAAGATGAGGCAAGATGAGACAGGATGTGGAAAGATGAGGCGAGATGAAGCAAGATGAGGCAAGACGAGGCAAGATGAAGCAAGATGAGGCAAGATGAGGAAAGATGAGGCAAGACGAGGCAAGATGTGGAAAGATGAGGCAAGATGAAGCAAGATGAGGCATGCTGAAGCACGATGAGACAAGATGATTCAGAAGCAAGATGAGGCAAAGTGAAGCAAGATGAGACAAGATGAAGCAAGATGAGGCAAGATGAAGCAAGACGAGTCAAGATGAGGCAAGAAGAAGCAAGATGAGGCAAGATGAGGAAAGATGAGACAAGATGAGGCAAGATGAGACAAGATGAGACAAGATGTGGAAAGATGAGGCAAGATGAAGCAAGATGAAGCAAGAATAAGTATTGTGTACTCCAGTCTAACCACTTTTGGAGCACAGAACAGCTGCCCTCAACCATTTGACCCAAGTGTATATCTCTCCCTCCCTCCCTCCCTCTACCAACAACTACAGACTACTCTGACCTGCCATCCTCTCCATGTGTGTCTTAAGGACGTGTGTGGAAAAGAGTTGCATCAGTAGGTAGAATGGTGTCCCTCCTGGTGTGAGGAGCAGGGAGGCTGCAATGGGTGGCAGTCTGGAGGAGGGGTCCTCCTAGATGGAGGGGGAGGGGAGGGATGGTGTGATGAGGGCAGGGGATGGGGATCAAGGAGTCAATGACGGCCAGGACCACATCACATTGTAAAGTGGGAATGGGAGTGTAGGCGGTGTAGGTGTGGAGCTGAGGGGCAGGAGTAGAGGATGTGCAGCTGGCACTGGGGACCAGGAAGGGGTGGTGGGATGAAGACAGACCTAGCAGGGGACGCTACAGGAAGAAGTGGAGTACAAACAAACAGAGGAAGAAGCAGTACCAGGCCATACACAGGGCAGCCAGTCCTAAACAAGCAGCACACATCTGGGGCCTTGGGCTTCAACCGTCTCACTCTTGTCATCTCCTCGGCCATCTCCTCCCAGAAGAGCAGCAGGCAAACAGAACAGCACACCTCTGGGAACAGACAGCTACAGTCAACGGACAACTGTCACAACACATGACGATTGCGCAATAGTAACAGATGGGGAGGGGTGAAGCTAAGCAGGGAGGGGAGTGAGAGGTGAGGGGGAAGGGAGGGGGAAGGGGGAGGGGAGTGAGGGAGGGATGGGGTAATCTTGTAAATCTTGCTACGTTATAAGTGTACTTGCCCTAGTGTGTGCCTTCCACCTTGGAAAGTGGGAATGGAATGGGAGTGTATGCAGAGCAGGTGTGAGTACGCACGCATGCACACACACACACACACACCTCTTGTGACACTAGGGCTCTGTCAAACAAGTCTGGGGCAAGTGTACACCAAACACTACACACACCACATGTCTCGGTTCCACAATTACTCTGCCACGCCTCAATACATTTCACGCCTAGCATGCAGTGGTTGTGCGAGTGCTACAAGGGTGTGTTGAATAACCCCCACATGCACTCATGTAGCTGTGTTCTCCTGTCATGTTGGCTGGTAGGTCGGTGTTCCCTATCTATTTAGTTGACACCCACTGGTGTAATGTAGTGCATGTTTCCCACAGAGATTTTTGTCACCTACGGCTGCCTCCCTATTGGAGGTGACAAGTGTGACTTGTTGTGTTACATAGGGATGGCTTGAATACACAAATGCCCCTCCTTAGCAGCTGGTTGGGAGACACAATGTACACAAAGTCAACAGTGTGTGCACATCACCTAGTCACACCCAACACATCCACAGCATGTCAATGATCGACGCAAAGCAATTTCTGACAGCTTTTGAAGGCAATGTAGATACATTTTATACCATTCCCTGCCAAGTATTGCTATATAGCAGCAAATGACATACCTACACACGAGCCAATCAATGATTAGTTTAATTTGCAGCATTCAAACAATTAAGAGGTTCCAGTGACTAATGACATGCAACCATAACTTGAATGTGGGGGACTGCCCCAGCACAGCTCTCTGGAAGAGGCAGCACACTACTTGCCAGTCTACACTGCTCCGGTCCCACAGGCCAAGAAGCAATCTGCTTGTGTTAGCTCCCCCTCCTCAAAACATAAGAGTGTACAGAATGTGCTGAGTGGTGGCAGGTGTGTGCAGTGAATAGGGAAGTGATGTCACTGTGCAATAAATGGCACACCACACACATAAACTTAGCTACTTTAACCAACTCCTTGCCAGTGACCACGGTTTAGTGCATTTACGTAGCTACAGCTGGTTTTCGCCAATAAACCAACAAGGTATAATTGAGTAGCCACAATGACACCGACAGATTACCTCAGAGCAGCACAGTCCCAAACAAGCAGCACACACCTTGGGCCTTGGGCGTCAACCCCTCACTCTTGGCATCTCCTCCCAGGAGAGCAGCAGGCAAACAGAACAGCACGCCTCTGAGAACAGACAGCTACAGCCGATGGACAACTGCCTAGGCACTCAGACTTTGAGATAGGAGCGCTACCCGGGGAACAAAATGGACCCGGGACAGGCAGGACTCCTCGCACCACTCGAGGAAGCGAAGCGAAGACAATGCACAATCGTAGAGTACCATCCTATACATTCAGGAGCGCTCCCATGGCCAGGGCGCTCCTGCCATCTATGCTCCTGCTATGGTACAATCTGGCGCTAATTAAGGTAAACCGGAAGTGTTGTGTGAGGTTGGGGGAGTTCCCTTGTGCAATCGGCTCTCGGCCAAGTGGTTGGAAGTGATCTTGTCCGTCAGCCAAGTCAGGGGAGATGGCACATATAAGGGAGGATCCAATATGACATCATCACAACATTCTATTATAAGACTATACTAGACTATACCCTACTATACTGTACTGTACTGTACTGTACAGTACTGTACTGTACTGTACTGTCCTGTACTGTACTGTACTGTACTGTACTGTACTGTACAGTACTGTACTGTACTGTACTGTACTGTACTGTACTGTACTGTACTGTACTGTACTGTACTGTACTGTACTGTACTGTACTGTACTGTACTGTACTGTACAGTACTATAGCTATACTATTCCGTACTGTACTATAGTAGACTAGACTATACTATAACTATACGTATGTCTACCTATGCTACCCATGTATACCTATGCTACCCATGTATACCTATGTCAACCTATGCTACCAATGTATAACTATGTCTACCTATGCTACCCATGTATACCCATGTCTACCTATGCTACCCATGTATACCTATGTCTACCTATGCTACCCATGTATACCTATGTCTACCTATGCTACCCATGTATACCTATGTCTACCTATGCTACCCATGTATACCTATGTCTACCTATGCTACCCATGTATACCTATGTCTACCTATGCTACCCATGTATACCTATGCTACCCATGTATACCTATGTCAACCCATGTCTACCTATGCTACCCATGTATACCTATGTCAACCCATGTCTACCTATGCTACCCATGTATACCTATGTCTACCTATGCTACCCATGTATACCTATGTCTACCTATGCTACCCATGTCTACCTATGCTACCCATGTATACCTATGCTACCCATGTATACCTATGCTACCCATGTATACCTATGCTACCCATGTATACCTATGCTACCCATGTATACCTATGCTAGCCATGTATACCTATGCTACCCATGTATACATATATATGCTACCCATGTACACCTATGTCTACCTATGCTACCCATGTACACCTATGCTACCCATGTATACCTATGTCTACCTATGCTGCCCATGTATACCTAAGTCAACCCATGTATACCTATGTCTACCTATGCTACCCATGTATACCTATGTCTACCTATGCTACCCATGTATACCTATGTCTACCTATGCTACCCATGTCTACATATGTCTACCTATGCTACCCATGTATACCTATGTCTACCTATGCTACCCATGTATACCTAAGTCAACCCATGTATACCTATGTCTACCTATGCTACCCATGTATACCTATGTCTACCTATGCTACCCATGTATACCTATGTCTACCTATGCTACCCATGTCTACATATGTCTACCTATGCTACCCATGTATACCTATGCTACCCATGTATACCTATGCCACCCATGTCTACCTATGCTACCCATGTACACCTATGCTACCCATGTATACCTATGTCTACCTATGCTGCCCATGTATACCTAAGTCTACCCATGTATACCTATATCTACCTATGCTACCCATGTATACCTATGTCTACCCATGTATACCTATGTCTACCTATGCTACCCATGTATACCTATGTCTACCTATGCTACCCATGTATACCTATGTCTACCTATGCTACCCATGTATACCTATGTCTACCTATGCTACCCATGTATACCTATGTCTGCCTATGCTACCCATGTATACCTATGTCTACCTATGCTACCCATGTCTACCTATGCTACCCATGTATACCTATGTCTACCTATGCTACCCATGTACACCTATGTCAACCTATGCTACCCATGTATACCTATGTCTACCTATGCTACCCATGTATACCTATGTCTACCTATGCTACCCATGTATACCTATGCTACCCATGTATACCTATGTCAACCCATGTCTACCTATGCTACCCATGTATACCTATGTCAACCCATGTCTACCTATGCTACCCATGTATACCTATGTCAACCCATGTCTACCTATGCTACCCATGTATACCTATGTCTACCTATGCTACCCATGTATACCTATGCTACCCATGTATACCTATGTCAACCCATGTCTACCTATGCTACCCATGTATACCTATGTCTACCTATGCTACCCATGTATACCTATGTCTACCTATGCTACCCATGTATACTTATGTCTACCTATGCTACCCATGTATACCTATGTCTACCTATGCTACCCATGTATACTTATGTCTACCTATGCTACCCATGTCTACCTATGCTACCCATGTATACCTATGTCTACCTATGCTACCCATGTACACCTATGTCAACCTATGCTACCCATGTATACCTATGTCTACCTATGCTACCCATGTATACCTATATCTACCTATGCTACCCATGTATACCTATGCTACCCATGTATACCTATGTCTATATACCTATGCCACCCTGTCTACCTATGTCTACCTATGCCACCCATGTATACCTATGTCTACCTATGCTACCCATGTATACCTATGTCTATATACCTATGCCACCCTGTCTACCCATGTCTACCTATGCTACCCATGTATACCTATGTCTACCTATGCTACCCATGTATACTTATGTCTACCTATGCTACCCATGTATACCTATGTCTACCTATGCTACCCATGTATACCTATGTCTACCTATGCTACCCATGTATACCTATGCTACCCATGTATACCTATGTCTACCTATGCTACCCATGTATACCTATGTCTACCTATGCTACCCATGTATACCTATGTCTACCTATGCTACCCATGTATACTTATGTCTACCTATGCTACCCATGTCTACCTATGCTACCCATGTATACCTATGTCTACCTATGCTACCCATGTACACCTATGTCAACCTATGCTACCCATGT
Organism: Ianthella basta; assembly: GCA_964019415.1. Classification (NCBI taxonomy): domain Eukaryota; kingdom Metazoa; phylum Porifera; class Demospongiae; order Verongiida; family Ianthellidae; genus Ianthella; species Ianthella basta. The sequence continues at coordinate 1,237,064 of OZ025884.1, forward strand.
ATACCTATGTCTACCTATGCTACCCATGTATACCTATATCTACCTATGCTACCCATGTATACCTATGCTACCCATGTATACCTATGTCTATATACCTATGCCACCCTGTCTACCTATGTCTACCTATGCCACCCATGTATACCTATGTCAACCTATGCTACCCATGTATACCTATGTCTACCTATGCTACCCATGTATACCTATGTCTACCTATGTTACCCATGTATGCCCATGTCTACCTATGCTACCCATGTATTCTGCAGAGAGCAATACCACCAGAACAACAAAGGTCCCGGTCCTAAAATTTCATACCCACACTCTGCTCATCATGATCTACCTTATGACATACTTGGCATTTTGGTGCCACGCATGGAATCTGCATTACGCAAATCATGCATCTGTATGTCAGCCATTTTGTGGGTGGAGTCAAAAGTGCATGAGCGGGTGCACCTCGAGTGGGTGCACCTAGTGTGTAATTTTCAAGAGCATGGCACTTAGCGCTGGCTTTTGCCGCACCGATGCGTCAAAACAGCATTCAATGTCCTGCAGAAGCCTAGTGTGGGGCATACCATGACATCTAGACTTGCCACAGTCCACTGCAGATGTGAAATGTTGCACAATGCCCACAAAAGTGGTACCATATCGAAGCACTCAGTGCACTGAGTTCATTCGTGCAAGTCGTCATTCGAATAGCTCAAGTGTGGTGGAGCCATAGGTCGTTTCATATCGGAGTGGAAACTGCGGAGAGCTATGCCGCCAGAACGACAAAGGTCCCAGTCCTAAAATTTCATACCCACACTCTGCTCATCATGATCTACCTTATGACATACTTGGCATTTTTGTGCCACGCATGGAATCTGTATTACGCAAATCATGCATCTGTATGTCAGCCATTTTGTGGGTGGGGTCAAAAGTGCATGAGCGAGTGCACCTCGAGTGGGTGCACCTAGTGTGTAATTTTCAAGAGCATGGCACTTAGCGCTGGCTTTTGCCGCACCGATGCGTCAAAACAGCATTCAATGTCCTGCAGAAGCCTAGTGTGGGGCATACCATGACATCTAGACTTGCCACAGTCCACTGCAGATGTGAAATGTTGCACAATGCCCACAAAAGTGGTACCATATCGAAGCACTCAGTGCACTGAGTTCATTCGTGCAAGTCGTCATTCGAATAGCTCAAGTGTGGTGGAGCCATAGGTCGTTTCATATCGGAGTGGAAACTGCGGAGAGCTATGCCGCCAGAACGACAAAGGTCCCGGTCCTAAAATTTCATGCCCACACTCTGCACATCATGATCTACCTTATGACATACTTGGCATTTTGGTGCCACGCATGGAATCTGCATTACGCAAATCATGCATCTGTATGTCAGCCATTTTGTGGGTGGAGTCAAAAGTGCATGAGCGGGTGCACCTCGAGTGGGTGCACCTAGTGTGTAATTTTACAGAGCATGGCACTTAGCGTGGGCTTTTGCCGCACCGATGCGTCAAAACAGCATTCAAAGTCCTGCAGAAGCCTAGTGTGGGGCATACCATGACATCTAGACTTGCCACAGTCCACTGCAGATGTGAAATGTTGCACAATGCCCGCAAAAGTGGTACCATATCGAAGCACTCAGTGCACTGAGTTCATTCATGCAAGTCGTCATTCGAATAGCTCAAGTGTGGTGGAGCCATAGGTCGTTTCATATCGGAGTGGAAACTGCGGAGAGCTATGCCGCCAGAACGACAAAGGTCCCGGTCCTAAAATTTCATACCCACACTCTGCACATCATGATCTACCTTATGACATACTTGGCATTTTGGTGCCACGCATGGAATCTGCATTACGCAAATCATGCATCTGTATGTCAGCCATTTTGTGGGTGGGGTCAATAGTGCATGAGCGGGTGCACCTCGAGTGGGTGCACCTAGTGTGTAATTTTCAAGAGCATGGCACTTAGCGTGGGCTTTTGCCGCACCGATGCGTCAAAACAGCATTCAATGTCCTGCAGAAGCCTAGTGTGGGGCATACCATGACATCTAGACTTGCCACAGTCCACTGCAGATGTGAAATGTTGCACAATGCCCACAAAAGTGGTACCATATCGAAGCACTCAGTGCACTGAGTTCATTCGTGCAAGTCGTCATTCGAATAGCTCAAGTGTGGTGGAGCCATAGGTCGTTTCATATCGGAGTGGAAACTGCGGAGAGCTATGCCGCCAGAACGACAAAGGTCCCGGTCCTAAAATTTCATGCCCACACTCTGCACATCATGATCTACCTTATGACATACTTGGCATTTTGGTGCCACGCATGGAATCTGCAATACGCAAATCATGCATCTGTATGGGTATCTGACATGGGTATAGATGTGCAGCATAGGTAGACATGGGTATACATAGGTAGACATAGGTAGACATGGGTAGCATAGGTAGACATAGGTATATATGGGTAGCATAGGTAGACATAGGTATACATGGGTAGCATAGGTAGACATGGGTAGTATAGGTAGACATGGGCAACATAAGTAGACATGGGTAGCATAGGTAGACATAGGTATACATGGGTAGCATAGGTATACATAGGTATACATGGGTAGCATAGGTAGACATAGGTATACATGGGTAGCATAGGTAGACATGGGTAGTATAGGTAGACATGGGCAACATAAGTAGACATGGGTAGCATAGGTAGACATAGGTATACATAGGTAGACATAGGTAGACATAGGTATACATGGGTAGCATAGGTATACATGGGTAGCATAGGTAGACATAGGTATACATGGGTAGCATATGTATACATGGATAGCATAGGTAGACATAAGTATACATGGGTAGCATAGGTAGACATAGGTATACATGGGTAGCATAGGTAGACATAGGTATACATGGGTAGCATAGGTATACATAGGTATACATGGGTAGCATAGGTAGACATAGGTATACATGGGTAGCATATGTATACATGGATAGCATAGGTAGACATAAGTATACATGGGTAGCATAGGTAGACATAGGTATACATGGGTAGCATAGGTAGACATAGGTATACATGGGTAGCATAGGTATACATAGGTATACATGGGTAGCATAGGTAGACATAGGTATACATGGGTAGCATAGGTAGACATGGGTTGACATAGGTATACATGGGTAGCATAGGTATACATGGGTAGCATAGGTAGACATAGGTATACATTGGTAGCATAGGTAGACATAGGTATACATGGGTAGCATAGGTAGACATAGGTATACATGGGTAGCATAGGTAGACATAGGTATACATGGGTAGCATAGGTAGACATAGGTATACATGGGTAGCATAGGTAGACATAGGTATACATGGGTAGCATAGGTAGACATAGGTATACATGGGTAGCATAGGTAGACATAGGTATACATGGGTAGCATAGGTAGACATAGGTATACATGGGTAGCATAGGTAGACATAGGTATACATGGGTAGCATAGGTAGACATGGGTAGCATAGGTAGATATATATGGGTAGCATAGGTATAGACTTAGGTATACATGGGTCGCATAGGTATACATGGGTAGCATAGGTATACATGGGTCGCATAGGTAGACATAGCTATACATGGGTAGACATAGGTATACATGGGTAGCATAGGTAAACATGGGTAGCATAGGTATACATGGGTAGCATAGGTATACATGGGTAGCATAGGTATACATGGGTAGCATAGGTAGACATAGGTAGACATGGGTAGCATAGGTAAACATGGGTAGCATAGGTAGACATAGCTATACATGGGTAGACATGGGTATACATGGGTAGCATAGGTCTACATGGGTAGCATAGGTAGACATGGGTAGACATAGATATACATGGGTAGCATAGGTAAACATGGGTAGCATAGGTATACATGGGTAGCATAGGTATACATGGGTATCATAGGTAGACATAGCTATACATGGGTAGACATGGGTATACATGGGTAGCATAGGTCTACATGGGTAGCATAGGTCTACATGGGTAGCATAGGTAGACATAGATATACATGGGTAGACATAGGTATACATGGGTAGCATAGGTATACATGGGTAGCATAGGTAGACATACGTATAGTTATAGTATAGTCTAGTATAGCTATAGTACAGTACAGTACAGTACAGGACAGTACAGGACAGTACAGGACAGTACAGGACAGTACAGTACAGTACAGTACAGTACAGTACAGTACAGTATAGTAGGGTATAGTCTAGTATAGTCTTATAATAGAATGTTGTGATGATGTCATATTGGATCCTCCCTTATATGTGCCATCTTCCGTTGAGAGGGACTGTTGACCTGTGGCAATGGAAGGCGCCTGTAGTTCAAAGACAACGCTGAAGACAGGCGCGGACAGGGAATCAAGGCGGAGTACGAACTCAGCTAGTCCTACTCACATGAGACAGAGATCGAACAATGAGCAATCAGGTAATTTGGGATTGACTGGTAGTGTGTTTAACTTTATGATTCATGCACGCACTTCACAGTCTACAGTTGTCGTTCGAAGGCACACAAAGAATCGTAGCTGGCAATGACCTATTTCTCGTGTCTACGAGAGCCAATTGTTGTTTGTGGCACTGGTTTCGTTCGGCGTACTGTTAGAGATGCACAGGGAGCTCAGTTAGTTGTGGGAGACCAGATCAGCACCACATTAGGCACAGAATTTGTAGTTAAACGAAGTTCCTATGAAATTTCTATCGCCGTAGCTACTTGGTCTTTCCTCATATTTATCAGTTATCAGTTAATAGGTTGTGATTTACAATAGTGAACGATCACTGTTGGCTGTTCTGACCACACCATATGCCACACATGTAGCTATGGAGTTGTAGTGTGGCCGATGGGCCATGGCTGATCAGTGATGTATCATGATTCTGGAGGTTGACTGACTGGAGAGCGGGTGCTAGGCAACTGAGAACATGCTTGCCAGTAGCAACATTTGTTAGGTTGCTAGCGGTACAGTGTACATGTGTGAGCTCTTGAGTGCATGCTGTGGTGAGGAAGTGGATTGGTCTTGCTCTCTACTGTACCCTTGTTCTTCTCAACAGCCCGTCCCATGAGTTCCTGGAACATTGATGCACTGGTCTCCCTACAGGGGGACCTCCAACTTCATGTGTTGATGGAGACTGGGTTTGGGAATCGACTGGAGAAGGTAGCAGGCGGTTTCTTAAGCTACTTTGAGGCCCGCGTAGTAAGAGAGCAGTCCAGCAACACCAACCAAATACAGAAAGTGATTGAATTTCTACGTGGCAAGACAGATGAGGAGTTTGTGACATTTCTTGAGATGCTGAGAGCAAGCAACAATACAGTGTGGGCAGATGAGCTGGAGAGGAAAGCCAAAGAATTCAAGGAGAAACAGGTACATTGGTGACCAGTTGGTGACAGTTAATTCTTTCTGTATATATATACTGTTCAATTTTGTGTGTGTGTGTACATGTGTGAACACAATTTGCTCCATTCTATCATTCTTCTGTGTATGGCATTGTTGGCAGTTACTGGTTTATGTCACTAGTACACATCCAACTAACAGTACACAATACTATACAATACACAGGTGTCAAGTGACCTAGTTAGACGAGATGTACCAAAATGGATACCACTGTCCTGCTTTTCCACTCTTCCTCCTTTTGTCTGATTTCGATGAATAAGCCACTAGCACACAAGCTAAAGTACAGGTGGAATGACGTCACATCCAGCGGTGCCTGTGTGGCCATTTTATGTATAGAAAAGATAGGCGAAATCAGCATTCCATTCTCTTGAAATTCCTTAGGTCTTACGTGCAAGTGGCTTATTCTAGACAGGCTGTGGATGAGTCACACAATCTCTTACACATGCGTTGGCAGATTCTGACCCAAAGATTACCCTGCATGATTCAGTCCCACCATTTCAATGAACCCCCCCCCCCCCCCCCCCCCCCACTTTCATGCACAGTACTGTACTTTGTCCCTCTGTGGTCCACTGCATGGTTGACACCTATGTCAATGCAGTGATGTTCATGTCCCACCTCCTGTGTCAGTTCACAGTGTGCCATGAACTCCACTTTATTGCTGACAATTAAACACACCAGCTATCCCCTACCCTCTCCCATCCTCACTATCACCCCTCCACATCCCCTGCAGGTGGAGGTGTGTCCTGCCCTCCCAGAACCACTCCAACATGTGAGGAAGCTTGCTTGCAAGAGTTACCAGCGGCTGTCCCTCACTGAGGGCCCACGGAAGGTACAGTACACTAAAGTAGCTGTACTGGAGAGTGCCCCTAAAGCGAGACAGAAGGGAGACCTTGATCCGGGCACTTTTTTAAAACGATACCGTGACTGCGGCGTACGACTGTCAGAGGGAGCAACTGAAGAAGTGACAGTCGATGACTTTCTACAAGCAGGATCTCAGCAAAACCGAATACTTTATGGACAGCCTGGCACAGGTAAAACCACTTTCCTCAAACACCTGTGTCAGAAAGTGGCCAACGATGAGCCGAGTGACTTCTCCCTCGTCCTATACTTCCCTCTGCGTGACAAGGCCGTGTCACAAGCTCTGAAAAGCAGCACCACCCCGTATGATTGTAGTCTGGAGAGTCTCCTCCAGTACTACATCCCCAACAAGACCCGCTGTGCTGATGCTATTCGGGAACTGCTGCAGTGCCAAGGAAACAACGTCCTCATCATCTTGGATGGTGCAGACGAGGTGCGTGGTCTTATGGACCGCCCCGAGGGATCCCTCCTGTCAAGCCTCATGGAGGGTCGTCTGCTTCCCCAAGCACACTTCATAGTGTCCACACGTCCTGGCGGGTGCCCACTTCTACAAGAGCACAGCTCTCTCTTTTATGAGATGCTCGGATTTGATGACAAAGCAGTGAAGTCGTATGTGAAAGAGTTCTTCAAGAGTGAGCCAGGCAAAGGGGAGGCCATGCTATCCGATCTGATGGCCCGTCCAGACCTCATGGGAGGAGCCTATATTCCTATGAATTTACTGATCTTCTGTTCTATCTATGAACACGGTGTTGCAGGCAGGTCGGTGTTCCCTGCAACCATGACCGAGTGCTACAAGTCCTACATTGCCAAAGCTGTCGCTCGAGAGAAGAAGAAACAGAAGAGAACGATCCGAATCGACCCATCTCTCGCCAACCTACCTCAGGATATTGAGCGGCTCCTCTTCAACTTCAGTGAGCTTGCTTTCAAAGGTCTCACCCAGGAACCTCCCGACTACATCTTCCAAGAAGATGAAGTACGCCGTGTCTTCCATGCCACAGTCAAGCATGACGAGATCCTGGATGATTCATCCTTTGGAGGCCTCCTTCACTTGCACCCCAACCAGGATGGTTCCTCAAGTACACTGAACTTCAGCCACACCACTAAACAGGAGTTCTTTGGTGCTTACCGTCTCTCCCTGTTGCCTGAGGCGGAGCAAGCTGCCTTCTGGAGGGAGAACCACCACAACCCCAAGTTTGCCGTCGTCCTCAGATATTTCGCTGGTCTCACACAGTTCAAGTCAGTGGAGGTCAGCGAGGCCATCCTTGCCACAGGCGGTGACCTGCCAGCAAAATGTGACTCTGACAATCCTTATCTTTTGTATGTATTTCACGCTTTGTTTGAGTCTCAGAATGAGTCTCTCACCCAGAGCATTGTCACTCATTTAAACAACTGTCTCACGTTTAGATTGTATCTCACTCCTTTTGACACCATGGTACTCTCTCACTGCCTCACCAAGTGCAAGCACCTGACTGAACTACACATGTCATACCCATATTTCTTATCCCCCACCAGTTTCCCTCACGTTTGTTCAGTTGTGCAGTGCAATCCTCTTCTACAGTCACTGTCACTACGTGTGTACCAGTTCTCCACTGAAGGTGAGTGAATGGGACCACACTAATTGTTAGTGTAGTCCACTGTTGTATGGAGGTTGTGCATGTGTGACCCCTTCAGTTGTTGTCTCTTTAGCAATGGCAATGGGTGATTTCCATGATAAAATGACTATGTACAATGACCTGTTGCCATGGCAGCAAGTACTCTATGTCTCTTAATTCCCCCTGTATCCCTTTGTGTAGCTGTCATATGTGTCTCTATTGTGTTCCTCCATTCTCCCTTGTTCCCCTTCCTCTATGGACGTAGATGCTAGAGCACTATGTAAGGCTGCTGGGTCACTAAAGAGGTTGAAACTGAGAGTGTATGGAAGCTGCACTTCAGAGGCACTGGCTGAGGCTTTTGAACACAGACCATTGGAGGAGTTGGATGCTGCCCTCCTCTGTGCTGTTAAAGTAAGTAGTGCATGTTCACCTGGTTGGGGCAAGTGAAACGAGCCCCTATGTAAATCATGAGGTAGCCCGACTCTACAATCTAGGCTGGCTTTGTGGCCTAAATGTCTGTTAGTTTGTCACACACCATACCTGTCCTAATTGCACCCGTACGTTTCCTGTCCTCTGCCCTATGCTACAATGAGTGACGACGCTGAGCCACCAGAAGGGAGCTCAAAGGTGTGGCGGCTGCAGTGTGGCTAATGGCAATTAAGTGTATGTGTCCTAACTAGGCAACAGGCAGAAACTGCAAAGCAGGCAAAGCTTTGTCCCTGCCAGGCAAAGGACAGGGAAATTGATGTCGCTTGTAGTCAAGCAGACACTGAAGTGCAGGTACAGCGGTGGTCCTGCACAGGTAGGCTAGCTAGCTACGTATCTTAGGTAAATGGAGTGAATACTATCCTCATTGTCTCTTGCTTGGCTATTTTGAAAGTGCTGAAATGCCTGACAACGTGTCTGAGCTATTTCATTACTCTTACGTATTCCAATACCTTTGTTCTTCGTGTAAAGTATTAAACAAGATATTGCAGAAAGTGTGGGCATGCATGTAGCTATGCATGTATATGTACATGTGTGTGTGTGTACATGGCTGTATGAAGCTATGTGTGTGTAGATGTGGCTGTGTGTATGTACAAGTACATGTGTATGTGTGTATATGCTCGCCCCGCAATGCCTTGCATTGGACTAGTATATAGTTATGTGGTGTGGACTCTGAAGGAGTGGTTATCAGGAATACACTGTGTGGCTTCCTTCTATTTATGCTGCATCTTTCTACACTTGAGTTGTTTGAGTGCATAACATGTGCCGTTTTACTCCCACTCTGAGGTGAAATGTGTGAAGCAGTTTGAGGTGCATCACATTACATCATGGACATTTGTCCGTGACCACACTAGACCTATAGCTCTGTTTGACTTCCCGAGTGTATGAATGCTCCATCTGTTCTCTTACTGTTGTCACTGTATGTTATGTGTGCAGGGTGACCGCAGTGTGTTGGAGAAGAAGATTGCCCACAGTCAGCTGAAGAGACTTAAGCTGTGGGGTACCATCACCGTACTCCTCCCTGTACTAAGTGGAGTCAAAGACAACCGTTCTATAACAGATCTTGCTGTTTACGGTGAGCCCATCACTACATGCCTCTAACTATACTATACCACATAGGGGTATGTACATGTATGGGTTGGGCCCATACATGTACATACATTGGAAGCACTGCCCCTCCCCTTGCCACCCTTACACCCTCAAAGTGTGTTTTGGTTGTGTATAATCAGTGTATGCTGTGTTACTCATTTGGGGACATGCTGAGTGGTAATTTGCAACTGTCTCTTAGCAACCACTGTTGCTTAGCAACAGTTTGATGTTGAGGCAATGCATGGAGTGTTTGTCAAAACAATGTCCAATCACCCCATTCTACTAAGTGGAGTTCAATGGAGTGGTGTACATGTGTCAAGTGTAAATGAATGTGTAGCAGTCCTTGCTGTTTGTGAAGCCCCTCAAGGTCAACCCCATTCAATCTTGTGTGCACTGTCATGCAGATCTCGATGATTGCTGTGTTTTTCTACCGTAGATGATGAGACATCTTCAGCCGTGGCCACTTGTGTCCAGACCATGCCACAGTTGAGGACACTTGAGATTCATTTCAGCAACCCTCTTCCAGTGCTGCAGTCACTGTCACACAGAGGCTCCCCCCTGGACAGTGTCACAGTGGAGAACTCACCATGGGTATGTACAGTGTACACCTATTCACATGCTACATCAGTGCTAGTTACTTAACTATTTTGCCACACACACATGGAGACGTAGTACAGTAATCACTGTACTATGTGTCCGTGTGTGTGTCAAATACTGTAGCTTACGTATATTTAGGGGTATCCCCTGAGTGTTTATATCCCCCTCACTCCTAAGGCTTCTTTACAAGGTGGTCTATTGTGCAATCACCGCAGGGGGAGGAGTCCAATGGACAGGACTCCTAATTATATGGTCCAGAGACCGATAGTGATTGCGTGCGTGTGTTAACATCCACCCCTCTATGCCAAGTTTCATTGACTATGGACACAATTACTATTGGTCTCCAAACTGTGTACAGTAATTGAGAGTCGACCCTGTCTGTTGAACTCCTCCCCCTGCTGTGATTCTGCTCATGATTCAATCCCATCATAAAATGTGTTTGCTTAATTGCTTGAAGATTGATTGTGTTAATATCCTTCTGATCTTCCATCACCTACATTGGAGTGCCTGTGTACTTGTGCACATCCCCTCACCCATCCATCCATCCAATTTCCATTTGAGTGTGGTATACTGTATGGAGCATTTGTTGGGCACATCTGCTGTATAAACACATACCTATATCTTCTATTACATGCAGTAAGCACATTTTGTTGTTGGTTTTCTGCCATGTTTGTTAGGCACCTACCAGAACACTCTAAATAGCTCTATTGCCTGACATGTGCTCTACAGCATCTTTGCCCTACAATGTACACACACATACACACATACACACACACACACACACACACACACACACACACACACACACACACACACACACACACACACACAAACACACACACACACACACCTGTCATGGCTCGTACTGTTGTTCTACAGGCAAACAGTTGGTGTGTCTGTTGTCACCTTTTGGGTCATTTATAGAATGGCAGTCAGAAGTGGGCTGTGGAGGAGACTGAACCTACCCCTGAAGCCATACCAAGAGTGCAGTGTTTGTTGTTCTTGTAAGGTGTCACCTCAGTACCCCTGTGTTGTGTTTTGTACCTACAGGAGAGGTTGAGTGAAGAGTACTGGGCACAGCTGGAGGAGGTAGCCAGTTGTGCTCAAGTAGTCAAGGTGAAGGTGAATGTGGGCGACGAATTCAGTGATAGTGTGGACGACAATGTCTGCAGAGCTAGCAGAGCCCTGGCTGCTGGGTTCAGTGAGAACCCACTACTCAGAGAAGTGGAACTGGGTCAGGTACCGGAGGAGTTAGTGGAGTCAGTGAGAGGAACACTGTGCACAAACACTACACTAACTGTCAATGTTAGTGACTCTTTTGTTGTATGAATACCAGTTCTTTTGTAACTAGCTATATACATTATTGCCGAGCAGCTATGGATCTGGAGTTTTGGTGGTTGGTTTTACATTCTGTAGTCAGACAAATTAATGTAACATGTAATTATAACTGCATCTTCTTAACCTTTTTCATTATATTGTTCTAGTGTGTATGCTTTTGAGTTTGAAGGCAGTGCGCATGTGTGCCTATGTAATGAGATTCATTGTCCCTTGTAAGGGAAACCTCAATAGTCACATGGTTGTTCCGCGTGACGATTACGTCAATGGTTATTTCGGGATGTAGACGTTTATACAGTTATTTAACCGCATGTTCCATTATTAATTCACTTTTGCTCCAAAAGCAGAAGATGGAGAGTCAAAGCAGTTTGGACGAAAGCCAGTTCGTTCCAGTCAAGGAGGACTATTTCTCTGTGCGACCGTCTTACAATGGCCAGTCCTCGTACAGTTTCGCTGTCAGCGAAGGCAGCACGGTGTCCCATGTCCGCGTGGCTGTTGAGGGCCTCTCGGAGGACTTCCCTGATGCTCCGAACTCCATCGAAGGCGATTTCAGTTTTGAGAAGCTTTCTACCCTCCACCAGAGGCTTGTCGAGCTGTTCCCGGGTCAGATCACGCCAGACTCTCTCCCAGACCTGCCCAAAAAGCCCGGGGGAATTTGGGGCTACCTTGGATGGACCTCGGTAAATGTCCCCGAGGGATTATACGGGCGACTGGTGGCATACTTTGAGAATGTGGTCCAAGTCTGCGGTCCTCAGATTGGCCTACGGCTATTTTTCGACGAAATTATTCCATCAACTAGTGACTACGAGGAGAAATGGAGCGAACTGCACAGAAAGTATTACTCCGATGAGAGGGACAAGGCATTGCGCAACTACGACCATGTGGTTGCGACACGAGAGGAGAGGGGTTTCACCTCTATCGATGAACTGCATGAGTACTATGCAGAAGAAGATGAAGCGTACTTTTTCCTCCGCAAAGCGCAAAATGTCTTCTACTTGTACCAAACGAAGCCATTTGAGGATCTGTGCGAAATTGCTCGCAGTCAGCGGAATGAAGCGGCCCAGTATGCCGCAGAGTGTGATGATGGTGAGAAGTTGGCTGCGGCGCAAGAGGAAAGTGAGTACCACAAGGAGTACACTGCCTCGAAGGAGAAACTAGATGAGCTTCTCTTAGAGCGGTTCCAGGAAGAGGCAGAGAGAGCTGAGCTGAGGTTGTCACGTACTGAGGAGGATCGTGTTGGGTTTGGGGAACACTGGGACAAGCGTGCATGGGGACGCCTGGAGGGCCTCAAGGATGAGGCCAACAAGGCAATTGTGAGGTACTTGGAAGCAAAGTTGGAGCACTTGGAGGGACAGCGGGAGTTGGCTCTTCTTGCCATGGCCAAGGTGGAGGAGGGCCCTAACATGGAGAAGGAGCTAGCCGATCATGAGGCAACCATTTACGACCTTCAAGCAAAGTGCCTTGAGGTGCAACTGCTTTTGTTGAAAGAAGAAGACACGAAGCTCCAGTTTCAACTGCAGTACCTCGATGGGGAGCAGAGGAGGGCCTTGGAGAAGAAACAGAAGAGGTTGTACACAAAGGGAGCCAAGTACAGAGTGAAGAAAGTGAGTTGTCCTTGATTGTCTCAGAAGACTACTGTTGTCAATAGTCTTGCCACCAACCATCCCAATTTCACGCTAGAACCAGAATGATACCAAGATAAACTTCACCTTTAGTGTTAGGGTAGTTTTTTTTATTTTTAATCATTCAACCCTTTTCACCTCTTCGGTGGCAAGACTGAACAGCACTCTAATGTTGCCATGTATGTGACGGTGGTTGGTCAGGTGTTTGTGTCTGACTTGTGTTTTGTGTAGAAAGAGCTGGAGGCTGCTGCTAAGGAGTGCCACAAGGATGCCTTGGCCTCTGTGACAGCCAACATGGAGAGGAGCTATGCAGCACACATGGCAGCGGAAAGGGTGTGTGTGTGTGTGTGTGTGTGTGTGTGTGTGTGTGTGTGTGTGTGTGTGTGTGTGGTGTGTGTGTGTGGTGTGTGTGTGTGTGTGTGTGTGGTGTGGTGTGTGTATGCATGTGTGTGTATGTGTGTGTGTGTATGTGTACAGTTAGGATCCAAGCTGCTCTTGAGAAGAGCTGGCTGTAATGTGTGTGCTTGTGGATTGCACATCTCTGTAGAAGGAGACCCTGATGAAGAAGGTGGAACAAGAACGTAAGCAGGAGATGAAGCTATCCCGGCTTCAAGCAGTGCAGAGGGTGAAGCAGTACAAACAAGTGAGTACAGTGGAGGGCACGTGCATTAGTGAGGGCAGAGGGCAGAGACAACTGGAGTTGTGAGCTGTCAGAGTGCGTGTGTGCCAATACTTGTTTCTGTGTTTGCCTATGCAGGGTGTGCAGTCAAAGAAGGACACACCAAAGGGTTATGTCCCACCGTGGAAGAGAGTGCACAAGAAGCAAACAAAGGATGGCAGCAAGTCTTCTCCCAAGCCAGCCGAGTCCATGACAGCCTCTCGGATGTCCAGCCTCAGTGAGCATGCCAGTGTCAAGCCTAGGAAGACACCTTTGTCCAGTGGTGCTGCACCTTCGAAGAAGACAGGCTCAAAGAGTGCGGCTGCAGACCCTCTCTCCAGTGTCTGCCCAGACCAGGCCTTGCCCCTAGACCAGAACACCTTGATGAGACTGCTGCAGAGTATGCAACTCCAGGTGCAGCAGAAATCAATCAGCCCCTTTGTGGCCACACCCCCAGTGCCAGTCACACCCCCTCAACCCCCGCCCCCACCACCACCTGCCCCACCCCCACCCCCTCCAGTCCCTGTTCCCACTCCAACTCCGAATCTGCACCCAAAGACAACTGAAGTCAAAGTGGAAATGACAAAGCCCCCACGCACTGCCCCCCAAGCCGGGATCAGCATTGAAGACATTATGAACATACGACTCAAGAAATCAAACTTGGGACAGAGTATCCGTGTGTCCAAGCAGGCGCTGTCCACAGAGGACGAGGTGAAGCTGATAAGGAGTGGAGGAGACCCTGAGAGGCTGTCACTGACTGACCCGCACCACGCAGCCTTGAAGAAGAGAGTGGCAGAGGTCAGGTTGAGGGTTGCCCCAGATCCAGATGATAACCATGGCGACGAAGGTGGCACCAGGGACGACGATGACTGGGCATAGCATGGCACAACCAGTGCAATCCCATTTCAGCTCATTGTATATGTAATTACACACCCTGAGCAGGTCTGGGGTATTGATTTCTTTTTTATTCAGACTGTCCAATTCTGTTCTATGTGCACAGTATAATTCTGCCTTTTGAACTGAAGCATGTGATTTGGATGGATTATGACAGGGCATGTAAGAACATGGTGGTCACAAATTGTGGCCATGTTCTTTCACATACTACTTGTGACTCGCAAGTAGTACGTGTTTGACTGACATGCTTTGGCCACCAGCTCCCCAGCCTCTTCACACAGTTGTGTATATAGGATACAGTGTGCTTGCCACCACCCCATCTTCTGCATGCAGTCCTATTCTGATGTTACCAGACTGTGTGAGATGGCAGGCTACCCTGTGCACACAGCTTGCACTACACTATTCACAACAACACATCTCTACAATGTGCCGATGAATCAAGCAATCTACAGTGATAGCAACCATAAAATGTGCCTTCACCTTCAATAACGTGTAACGAATGGGTATGCTGCATGAGGGGATGGTCCACATAGCCACAAACAGTATATATGATAATCACAATAAGAAGCAGAAGTTGTCACATGACATGTCACATGATGGTCACATGACACATCACATGATGGTCACATGACACATCACATTACATATATGTAACAGTACATATGCATGCACAATAACATGTATTAAAACGACTCCATATATAAATACATGAGTCACACAAGCAGCTTTCCCGTGTGTTGTATGGCAAACTCCATCACACGCCACGCTGTCTTGTGGTCATAAATAGATTGGTCCCTACACAACGCCCACACGTACATCACATTGTCAATGTTGTCCTGGAGGAGAGAGGAAGGGGAGGGAGAAAGAGGACTGTTAAGGACTGCCACGCGACATCACCAATATTTACAACTAGACAAAGCTACTT
>OZ025884.1:1255000-1285000 GCA_964019415.1 Ianthella basta
GGACAGGTGGGGGGGGACAGGTGGGGGGGACAGGTGGGGGGGACAGGTGGGGGGACAGGTGGGGGGGGACAGGTGGGGGGGACAAGTGGGGGGACAGGTGGGGGGGGGACAGGTGGGGGGGACAGGTGGGGGGGGGACAAGGGGGGGGACAGGTGGGGGGGACAGGTGGGGGGACAGGTGGGGGGGACAGGTGGGGGGACAGGTGGGGGGACAGGTAGGGGGGGACAGGTGGGGGGGGACAGGTGGGGGGGGGACAGGTGGGAGGTGGGAGGACAGGTGGGGGGGACAGGTGGGGGGGACAGGTGGGGGGACAGGTGGGGGGGGACAGGTGGGGGGGACAGGTGGGGGGACAGGTGGGGGGGACAGGTGGGGGGACAGGTGGGGGGACAGGTGGGGGGACAGGTGGGGGGACAGGTGGGGGGGACAGGTGGGGGGACAGGTGGGGGGACAGGTAGGGGGGGACAGGTGGGGGGGGACAGGTGGGGGGGACAGGTGGGAGGTGGGAGGACAGGTGGGGGGGGACAGGTGGGGGGGACAGGTGGGGGGACAGGTGGGGGGGGACAGGTGGGGGGGACAGGTGGGGGGGACAGGTGGGGGGACAGGTGGGGGGACAGGTGGGGGGGGACAGGTGGGGGGACAGGACAAGATGAATTAAGATGAGGCAAGATGAAGGAAGAGGAGGAAAGATGAAGCAAGATGAGACAAAATGTGGAAAGATGAGGCGAGGCAAGATGAAGCAAGCTGAAGCAAGACAGAGCAGGATGAGGCAAGATGAAGCAAGGCGAGTAAAGATGTGGAAAGATGAGGCAAGATGAAGCAAGATGAGGCAAGATGAAGCAAGATGAGGCAAATGAAGAAAGATGAGGCAAGATGAGGCAAGATGAAGCAAGATGAGGAAAGATGAAGCAAGATGAGACAAGATGTGGAAAGATGAGGCAAGATGTAGAAAGATGAGGCAAGATGAAGCAAGATGAGGCATGATGAAGCAAGACGAGTCAAGATGTGGAAAGATGAGGCAAGACGAGGCAAGATGTGGAAAGATGAGGCAAGACGAGGCAAGATGTGGAAAGATGAGGCAAGATGAAGTAAGATGAGGCAAGATGAAGCAAGATGAGGCAATATGAGGCAAGAAGAGGCAAGATGAGGCAAGATGAGGAAAGACTAGACAAGATGTGGAAAGATGAGGCAATATGAAGCAAGATGAGGCAGGATGAAGCAAGATGAGGTCTGATGAAGCAAGATGAGGCAAGATGAAGCAGGATGAGGGAAGATGAAGCAAGACGAGTCAAGATGAGGAAAGATGAGGCAAGACGAGGCAAGATGTGGAAAGATGAGGCAATATGAAGCAAGAAGAGGCAAGATGAAGCAAGATGAGGCAATATGAGGCAAGAAGAAGCAAGATGAGGCAAGATGAGGAAAGATGAGACAAGATGAGGCAAGATGAGAAGAGATGTGGAAAGATGAGGCAAGATGAAGCAAGATGAGGCAAGATGAGGCAAGATGAAGAAAGATGAGGAAAGATGAGTCAAGACGAGGCAAGACATGGAAAGATGAGGCAAGATGAAGCAAGATGAGGCAAGATGAAGCAAGATGAGGCAAGATGAAGCAAGATGAGGCATGATGAAGCAAGATGAGGCAAAATGAAGCAAGATGAGGCAAGATGAAGCAAGATGAGGCAAGATGAAGCAAGACGAGTCAAGATAAGAAAAGATGAGGTAAGACGAGGCAAGATGTGGAAAGATGTGGAAAGATGAGGCAAGATGAAGCAAGATGAGGCAAGATGAAGCAAGATGAGGCAAGATGAAGCAAGATGAGGCATGATGAAGCTAGATGAGGCAAGATGAAGCAAGATGAGGCAAGATGAAGCAAGATGAGGCAGTATGTGGAAAGATGAGGAAAGATGAAGGAAGATGAGGAAAGATGAGTGATGAAAAGGCCAGACATGGAAAGATGAGGCAAAATGAAGCAAGATGAGGCAAGATGAGGCATGATGAGGGAAGATGAAGCAAGATGAGGTATGATGAAGCAAGATGAGACAAGATGTGGAAAGATGAGGCAAGATGAAGCAAGATGAGGCAAGATGAAGCAAGACGAGTCAAGATGAGGAAAGATGAGGTAAGACGAGGCAAGATGAGGCAATATGAGGTAAGAAGAAGCAAGATGAGGCAAGATGAGGAAAGATGAGCCAAGATGAGGCAAGATGAGGCAAGATGAGACAAGATGTGGAAAGATGAGGCAAGATGAAGCAAGACGAGTCAAGATGTGGAAAGATGAGGCAAGACGAGGCAAGATAAGGCAATATGAGGTAAGAAGAAGCAAGATGAGGTAAGATGAAGAAAGATGAGCCAAGATGAGGCAAGATGAGGCAAGATTAGACAAGATGTGGAAAGATGAGGCAAGATGAAGCAAGATGAGGCAAGACGAGGCAAGACAAGGCAAGATGAGGCAAGACGAGGCAAGATGAGGAAAGATGAAGGAAGATGAGGAAAGATGAGGCAAGACGATGCAAGATGTGGAAAGATGAGGCAAGATGAAGCATGATGAGGCAAGATGAAGCAAGATGAGGCAAGATGAAGCAAGATGAGGCAAGATGAGGCATGATGAGGGAAGATGAAGCTAGATGAGGTATGATGAAGCAAGATGAGACAAGATGTGGAAAGATGAGGCAAGATGAAGCAAGATGAGGCAAGATGAAGCAAGATGAGGAAAGATGAGGTAAGACGAGGCAAGATGTGGAAAGATGAGGCAAGATGAAGCAAGATGAGGCAAGATGAAGCAAGATGAAGCACGATGAAGCAAGATGAGGCATGATGAAGCAAGATGAGACAAGATGAAGCAAGATGAGGCAAGATGAAGGAAGATGAGGCAAGATGAAACAAGACGAGTCAAGATGAGGAAAGACGAGGCAAGACGAGGCAAGATGAGGCAATATGAGGTAAGAAGAAGCAAGATGAGGCAAGATGAGGAAAGATGAGCCAAGATGAGGCAAGATGAGGCAAGATGAGACAAGATGTGGAAAGATGTGGAAAGATGAGGCAAGATGAAGCAAGACGAGTCAAGATGTGGAAAGATGAGGCAAGACGAGGCAAGATAAGGCAATATGAGGTAAGAAGAAGCAAGATGAGGTAAGATGAAGAAAGATGAGCCAAGATGAGGCAAGATGAGGCAAGATTAGACAAGATGTGGAAAGATGAGGCAAGATGAAGCAAGATGAAGCAAGACGAGGCAAGACAAGGCAAGATGAGGCAAGACGAGGCAAGATGAGGAAAGATGAAGGAAGATGAGGAAAGATGAGGCAAGACGATGCAAGATGTGGAAAGATGAGGCAAGATGAAGCATGATGAGGCAAGATGAAGCAAGATGAGGCAAGATGAAGCAAGACGCGTCAAGATGTGGAAAGATGAGGTAAGACGAGGCAAGATGTGGAAAGATGAGGCAAGATGAAGCAAGATGAGGCAAGATGAAGCAAGATGAGGCATGATGAAGCAAAATGAGGCATGATGAAGCAAGATGAGGCATGATGAAGCAAGACGCGTCAAGATGAGGAAAGATGAGGTAAGACGAGGCAAGATGTGGAAAGATGAGGCAAGATGAAGCAAGATGAGGCAAGATGAAGCAAGATGAAGCACGATGAAGCAAGATGAGGCATGATGAAGCAAGATGAGACAAGATGAAGCAAGATGAGGCAAGATGAAGGAAGATGAGGCAAGATGAAGCAAGACGAGTCAAGATGAGGAAAGATGAGGCAAGACGAGTCAAGATGAGGCAATATGAGGTAAGAAGAAGCAAGATGAGGCAAGATGAGGAAATATGAGCCAAGATGAGGCAAGATGAGGCAAGATGAGACAAGATGTGGAAAAATGTGGAAAGATGAGGCAAGATGAAGCAAGACGAGTCAAGATGTGGAAAGATGAGGCAAGATGAGGTAAGACGAGGCAAGATGAGGAAAGATGAAGGAAGATGAGGAAAGATGAGGCAAGACGATGCAAGATGTGGAAAGATGAGGCAAGATGAAGCATGATGAGGCAAGATGAAGCAAGATAAGGCAAGATGAAGCAAGATGAAGCAAGATGAGGCATGATGAAGCAAGATGAGGCAAGACGAGGCAAGACAAGGCAAGATGAGGCAACAAGAGGCAAGATGAGGAAAGATGAAGGAAGATGAGGAAAGATGAGGCAAGACGATGCAAGATGTGGAAAGATGAGGCAAGATGAAGCATGATGAAGCAAGATGAGGCAAGATTAGGCAAGATGAAGCAAGATGAGGCATGATGAAGAAAGATGAGGCAAAATGAAGCAAGATGAGGCAAGATGAAGCAAGATGAGGCAAGATGAAGCAAGACAAGTCAAGATGAGGAAAGATGAGGCTAGATGTGGAAAGATGAGGCAAGATGAGGCAAAATGAAGCAAGATGAGGCATGATGAAGCAAGATGAGGCAAGATGAGGCAAGATGAAGCAAGATGAGGCAAGATGAAGCAAGACGAGTCAAGATGTGGAAAGATGAGGCAAGACTAGGCAAGATGAGGCAATATGAGGTAAGAAGAAGCAAGATGAGGCAAGATGAGGAAAGATGAGCCAAGATGAGGCAAGATGAGGCAAGATGAGACAAGATGCGGAAAGATGAGGCAAGATGAAGCAAGATGAGGCAAGACAAGGCAAGACAAGGCAAGATAAGGCAAGATGAGGCAAGACGAGGCAAGATGAGGAAAGATGAAGGAAGATGAGTAAAAAGATGAGGCAAGATGATGCAAGATGTGGAAAGATGAGGCAAGATGAAGCATGATGAGGCAAGATGAAGAAAGATGAGCCAAGATGAAGCAAGATGAGGCAAGATGAGGCAAGACGAGGCAAGATGAAACAAGATGAGGCAATATGAGGCAAGAAGAAGCAAGATGAGGCAAGATGAAGCAAGATGAGCCAAGATGAAGCAAGATGAGGCAAGATGAGGCAAGATGAAGCATGATGAGGTGAGATGAAGCAAGATGAGGCAAGATGAGGCAAGATGAGGCAAGATGAAGCAAGATGAGGGAAGATGAAGCAGGATGAGGCAAGATGTGGAAAGATGAGGCAAGATGAAGCAGATGAGGCAAGATGTGGCAAGATGAGGCAAGAATAAGCAAGATGAGGCAAGATGAGGAAAGATGAGCCAAGATGAGGCAAGATGAAGCAAGATGAGACAAGATGTGGAAAGATGTGGAAAGATGAGGCAAGATGAAGCAAGACGAGTCAAGATGTGGAAAGATGAGGTAAGATGAAGCAAGATGAGGCAATATGAGGCAAGAAGAAGCAAAATGAGGCAAGATGAGGAAAGATGAGACAAGATGAGGCAAGATGAGGCAAGATGAGACAAGATGAGGAAAGATGAGGCAAGATGAAGCAAGATGAGGCAAGATGAAGCAAGATGAGGCAAGATGAAGCAAGATGAGGCAAGATGAGGCAAGATGAGGAAAGATGAGGCAGATGAAGCAAGATGAGGCAAGATGAGGCAAGATGAGGCAAAATGAGACAAGATGTGGAAAGATGAGGCAAGATGAAGCAAGATAAGGCAAGACGAGGTAAGACAAGGCAAGATGAGGCAACAAGAGGCAAGATGAGGAAAGATGAAGGAAGATGAGGAAAGATGAGGCAAGACGATGCAAGATGTGGAAAGATGAGGCAAGATGAAGCATGATGAGGCAAGATGAAGCAAGATGAGGCAAGATGAAGCAAGATGAGGCAAGATGAAGCATGATGAGGCAAGATGAGGCAAGATGAGGCAAGATGAAGCAAGATGAGGCAAGATGAAGCAGGATGAGGCAAGATGTGTAAAGAAGAGGCAAGATGAAGTAGATGAGGCAAGATGTGGAAAGATGAGGAAGATGAAGCAAGATGAGGCAAGATGAAGCAAGATGAGGCAAGATGAAGCAAGATGAGGCAAGATGAAGCAAGATGAGGCAAGATGAGGCAAGATGAAGCAAGATGAAGCAAGATGAGGCAAGATGAAGAAAGATGAAGCAAGATGAGGCATGATGAAGCAAGATGAGGCAAGATGAAGTAAGATGAGGCAAGATGAGGCAAGATGAAGCAAGATGAAGCAAGATGAGGCAAGATGAAGAAAGATGAGGCAAGATGAGGCAAGATGAAGCAAGATGAGGAAAGATGAAGCAAGATGAGACAAGATGTGGAAAGATGAGGCAAGATGATGCAAGTTGAGGCAAGATGAGGCAAGATGAGACAAGATGTGGAAAGATGAGGCAAGACGAGGTAAGTTGAGGCAAGGTGGGGGGACACTGCCCTAGACACCGTACAACCTGTCTTACATACCTGCGAAGCAACATCTTGTGTCTTCTTCCCAAGTTCAGTTTTACTGGCTCGTCCCAACAACTGCAGCAGTAATGGAAAAGAATGAAACAAGTGTGTGTGTGTGTGTGTGTGTGTGTGTGTGTGTGTGTGTGTGTGTGTGTGTGTGTGTGTGTGTGTGTGTGTGTGTGTGTGTGTGTGTGCGCGTGTGTGTACACCTTACGCTCATAGTTGCCTCTGTTGTTCTGCCCCACCCTCTCCTAACAGCTGCCACGCCCACACTGGTAAAGTGGTATATCTGGGTCTACTCACACACACATGGGTGGTAAAGAAACACATCATTGAATACAATCCAGCTGACAACATGGTTATGTACTTCTCAGGTGTTCATTATTAAAGTGGTGGCCTGTTTGCTTGCTGCCTGTTTGTTTGTTGCCTCACCTTCATCCTTATTGCTCCGTCCTTTAGTGATTGCAGCCATTCTGATCGCTCCATCTTTGTTGTCTCATCTTGCAGTCCCCTCAAACTAGCCTACAAACACAACACACATCACACACTCACACAGTTACACATCAAATACAACTCTCATCTCACCCCATCCCCCACCCCCTCTCACCCCCCCACCCCCTCTCACCCCATCCCCCACCCCCCCTCACCTCACCCCATCCCCCCACCCCCTCTCATCCCACCCCCATCCCCCCACTCACCTCACCCCCCACCCCCACTCACCTCACCCCACCCCCTTCTCACCCCCCCCCCCCCACACACTCACCTCTAGCTCCTTGTTCGTCTCCAGGTCCTTCCTCAAGTTGTCCATGAACCTCCCAAGCAGACCTCGGCCTCCCCCGCCCTCTCCAGATCGCCTCTGGCTGGAGTAGAAGGCGACATGTCGGTGCTCCGGACACAAACCATATCGCAATGAACCACCACACGCTACAGCCTGGAGAGGAGCACAGGGAACACGTTCACTGTGGAATGTCATCGACCAGGAGTTCATTTACAGACTGAAGAGACTGCAAATGCGACTTTCCCAAAGTGTTAGGCTCACTATAAACGTACTTCTCTTACCTTCTGGCCACTCCACAGCACAGCGTCTGCCCTAACTGAAGAGGAGGCGCTTAAAACTGGCCTCAAAAGAACGAGCCGACGAACGGCAGCCATATTTGCTATAAACGTCCACGTGTGCACGAGTGATGCAATGGGGAAAATCCCAATTTCATTACAAGTGACATCATAGATAGTGCATCCGTTCATCTTCAGTGTGTTGTGTCATCTAATCGTTTCACTTCTGATGAAGGCTGTGAGGTCTCTCCCTCTTTCCCTTCTGCCTCCTCTTCCCCCTCCTCCCCCTCAGGTGTTTCCTTTCCCTCCTCTTCTGTACCTGCTGTAGCAATGTCACTGCTGGATACCCTTTCTGCAGCTGCGGCTATATCATTGATCGCTTTCATGATCTCTGGCTGGAACTTGGGATGGCTTGACAGAGCTTCCACTGTCTCCTAAACAAAGACCACACAACAGCAAAGGCTGATACAACAGTACTAGGTATAGGGAAACCTGTATGAACCAGTCATGACCTGTTAGACATAAACAGCTTGCAGCTGCTCATTCTCTAGGCATGTCCATCCACAGGTGGTTGTATTGCAGAGGTGCAATGCAACATGTTGACACTGGGTGGAACAGCTGGATGCTTTAACTTGGGCTGTCTGCTATACAGTGACCCCACACCACTTCACATCCATGTGTACAGGGACCAATCACACTACACATATAGTTATATGTACTTTGAGAGGTCCACTCAGTAACAGTCTCACAACCACCTACTCAATGACAGTGGTGGGCTAGCTGCCAGCTCCACCAATGACACTGTAACCAAAGTCTATCTATTCCTTGCTGCTTACCTAGCCTCGTGTAGCCAGACCACCCGAGACTAGTGGTATTCTGTGGCGGGTGTGTGGATTTACTGCACTGCACACACTCACCTGTAGGGATTGCTTCAATGCTTCATTGTCAGAGAATAACACACTTTGAATGAGCAAGATAGTCTGAATAAGCAAGACAACCAACACAGTTGTAGAGAGGGAGGAGGGAGGGAAGGAGGAGGGAGGAGGGAAGGAGGGAGGGAAGGAGGGAGGAGGGAGAGAGGGAGGGAGGGAGGGAGGGAGGGAGGGAGGAGGGAAGAAGGGAGGGAAGGAGGGAGGAGGGAAGAAGGGAGGGAAGGAGGAGAGAGGAAAGAGGGAGGGAAGGGGGGAGGAGGGAGGAGGGAGCAAGAGTGAGAGAAGAGCAAAGTGCATGGTTGTGTAAGAGATACGACAGGCAAAGTGCCCAATACGTTGTACGTATGTAGATGATAGAGGTACG
Organism: Ianthella basta; assembly: GCA_964019415.1. Lineage (NCBI taxonomy): Eukaryota > Metazoa > Porifera > Demospongiae > Verongiida > Ianthellidae > Ianthella > Ianthella basta. The sequence goes on from OZ025884.1 coordinate 1,263,638, forward strand.
ATTTCACCAATTTCACAGAGCGTCTACTTAATAAGTAAAGACCTACACTACAGTTGTAATGTGTACACTATTTTGTGCAGCAAAAGCTTGCAATTTCCACCTACTTAAACTTGCAAATCAACCAATGACACACAGACACATACACACCACCACACACACGTCTTGCACCATGCACGCCCTCATCTGTACACATGCCCATATATGGGGCTGCATGACAACGTCACAGTGACACTTCTAGCCCAGCCAGTCAGTGCAACACTTACGGCCTTAGTTGAGGGCAAGACGGTTGCATTGCTGACACTGGGCTTCTTGAGCAGCTCGACGGCTTCACTCAGCTTCCCAGCAACTGTTAGACAGCGTAGCCTCAAGGTGAAGGCGTCCTACATGATATGAGTGACATTGTCATCATCATCAGCAAAACGTTCAGAGTTGAAACTTTCATTGTCATGGCCATCACCATTTCACCACCATCATTATGGTGATCTACCACAGCTAAAGGACTTGCCTCACAATCCACTCCGTACTCTCGCTCAAACTCCTCAACATAGCCCAATGCCTTCTCAACCCATCCCTACAGAGAGGAGAGGGAGGGGAGGAGATGGGATGGAGGAGGAGAATAAGGAGGGAGGAAGAGGGGATGGAGGAGGAGGGGAGAGTGGGGAGAAGGAGGGGTAGAGGAAGGGGAGGAGAGGGAGGGGGATGGAGAGGGGATGGAGGAGGAGGGGGATGGAGAGGGGATGGAGGAGGAGGGGGATGGAGAGGGGATGGAGGAGGAGGGGGATGGAGAGGGGATGGAGGAGGAGGGGAGAGGAAAGAGTGGGATAGAGGGAGAGGAGGATAGGAAGGGGGGGGTGGAGCCATATCCAAAGAGCTACACTACAACAAGCAAGCAACAAGCCCCTCACCACCACATATACATACGTGCTTGAGGCAGTACTTGATAACAAGTTGCTGTGACTCCCTTTTCCTATCAGGTTTCAACTTGATCACCTCCTCCTGTAGCTCCAGTGCCTGGTCCAAGTCCCCTTCAGCTCCCCTCCGGAGGTGGGCAAGGAAGGCAAGGTGGTGGGAGACCCAGTTTGGCTCCAACCCATCAGACAACATCAGGTTGTATGTAGTGAGGACGTCTATAGTGTGTGTGTGTGTGTGTGTATGTGTGTGTGTGCGTGCGTGTGTGTGTGTGCATGTGTGTGCGCGCGCACGTGTGTGTGTGTGTGTGTGTGTGTGTGAAAAAGAAGTTCAAATAACAATACCTTTCTTGCGTTAATCCCATCCCCCTCAATGGCCCCTCCCCTCCCCTTGCCAACAAGACACTGCACCTTTGTAATTTCTCCTCATGAGGAAGACGTCCATCAGTGTGTGGTACACATGTCTCGTTGGATACACTCTAAAGCGTGACTGAGTGGAGTGAGAGCAGGTCTCACGTACAGTGACTTCAAGAACACAACTATGTAGCTACATAGACTTGGTTAGAGAGACAGGCAAGATTGCACAGATATTGTAAACATGCGCTGAAGGGCCTAAAGGTACCTTTTGCTCAAAGACGTGTCTTGCTCTCTGTGGGACCTTCAACCTGATGCATGCTCTGGCAAGAATCAGTCCAAAACTGACCCTCACTGGGTTAGGGGAAGCAGCAAATCTGTTTGGTGTGAAGAGGAAGGGTGGGACAGTAAGGGGTGGGGTAGTAAAGGGCGGGGCAGTGGGGCGGGGTAGTGGGGGTGGGGCAACACACAAACCTCCCCCTCCATGTTTACACGTCACATTACAGTGCTGCTTGGCAAAAGATCCCATCCCCACTGTGTCACTCACTTGACCAAGAGCCCCATGGCGACATCCAACTGTTCAGTGGTCTCCACACAGTCAAACAGCTGAAGACACAAGTACACATTTATACACCATACCATGGCAGTGTTTACTGTATGTGAGTGGCCCCCACTCCTGCCCAGGGGGAGGGGGGGGATGCTCACTCTACATACACACCTTGTTCATTTCAGCTGCCTTTGCCAATCTTGTTGTGCCTAACTTCTCCTCCAAGCCTCGCACAATTTCATCTGAAACGTGTGTACGTGTGCGTGTGTGTGTGTGTGCGTGTGTGTGTGTGTGTGTGTGCGTGTGTGAGTGTATGCATTTGTATAATATAATACAATGACATGTTGTACCGCAAATCCACAATGTGCTCTCCACCACAGACACACACACACACACACACACACACACACACACACACACACACACTCTACTCCCAACTCACTGAAGTCCAGCTGCTCCTTCTCATGCCTTTCCTGCCACTTTTTCGAGACAATAACTGCTTCAGTGCTCGTAAGCACTCCTCGTGACACTACACAACAACAACAACAACAACAACAACAATAACAACAACACAAAGTACTTATAATCCAATCTCAACACACATGTACTTTGCTACAGTCAACACCATTTCACACAACAAACTGTACACTCCAAGCTACACTACGAGCTCCAGTCACACTACCTGTACAGTGAATTACTTCCACCATTGCAGTTAGTGCTAGCCCACAAAGGAAGCTGTATGGTGGTATCACAGACTTGTGTGACTATGGTTGTATCACAGACTGGTGTGACTATGGTTGTATCATAGACTGGTGTGACTATGGTTGTATCACAGACTGGTGTGACTATGGTTGTATAGACTAGCCTAGCAGCACATCCATTGGTAGAACAAGCAGTATCTCTGAGACCCCTCCACCACTTGCTACTCACTGCTCACTCACAGTGAGACCCGCCCCAGCTCTCCATGTGTGAGCACATGTAACACCTCTCCACCTTCCTACTGCATGCACATTCCATGCAGAATAATCCAACACAGCCTCAAACACCTCCCACACTTACTACACTAAGCTATTACATGTAGTGGGAGCTGGAGACTGTACACCAAGCGCAGGAGTGCAGGGTGCATATGTACTAGTACTAGCTACTGTTTACATGCAATCACGGCTCCAGCTCCAGCTCCAGCTCCAGCTGGTGCGCTACCACTCGTGGCCATGTAACATGACTAAACACAGTGTTCGTGCTCACAGCAGAGTCTTTGGGGTGCTGCAGTACGTCCTGTTATAAATAGCTCCAAGAGGCTCTTCTGTAGTCTTACTCCTTTGCACACTGGAGAGCAGCATTTTGAAACGAGCAGATTGACAGCCATTTTAATTTTGAAATTGGAACGGAATCTTCCTTGCTGGTGAAAATGGCGTCTGGTACAGAGGAAGTTACGATTTCAGTGAAAACTGCCAAGCAAAAGATAGATATCAAAATAAATGGGGATGCTAAAGTCAAAGATGTGTGTTAATCATTCGTTTAGTAAAGTCTGTCATTGTTATAATGTTTAAATTGGCTCATTAGCGTTCTTGCCCTGTCTGTCCTTCGCAGTTCAAAGTAGCCGTTAAAGCACATTTTGAAGATGCGGACCTATCTCAGCTGTGCCTAATATACTCGGGAAAGATTCTGAAAGACGAGGAGACGCTTAAACAGCACGGTGAGAACAAGACGTGGCACTTTCATATTTACAATCTGGAATGTTCTGTAAGCGGTAGCCTCGTCTAGACCATCACCGTTCACTTGTTGGCTGTTTAAACATTCATAAAATGTCACTCTAGTCGTAATTGGAATTGTTGTGTTATTTGTATCGATAGCCTACCAGCTAGCCTTCCTGTTTGCATGTATGGAGTCTTTTGGGATTGCAGTGTCTTCACAATGGGTGTATGTTGGGTAGACACTGTGTGTGTGTTGAAACCTGAGTAAGCATGTGTGTGTTTGGTTTTGTATTGTTGGCTATGTGGTATATATGTAGTGTGTGATGACCCATTTGTATTGTTTCTTGGGTAGTATAATGCATTTAATTGCTAGTTAAGTATTGTGCCCATTTGTATTGTTTGTTAGGTAGTATAATGCATATGATTGCTAAGTAAGTATTGTATGTATATGGGTAGTGGCCACACATATCTGTCCACTAATACTGGAATAGGAGGAGTTGTGTTACTGTGTAAGGAAGGGTGGGGGCGGGGGCGGGGAGCAGAGAAGGGAGGGGTGGGGCTGGGAGGGGCTAGAGACCATCATCACACAAGTGACACTTCTTCAACTGCTTGTGATTGCTCCTCCTGCTCTTCTCGTTGCCGTGCCAACAGGAATCAGACACGGGAGTTCCATCCATCTGGTGATCCGTCAGTCCAAGCCCGCCCAGAGCTCTGCCCCCTCCTCACAGCCCACTGCAGCCGGCACAAGCACCTCCAACTCAACACCGGTAAGGTCACACGAGGAGAGGTGGTCCTCGTGTCTCCCCCGACTGTCGTGTGGTGGAGACTGTGATGGAGTTGTTATTGTGATTGTAGCTGTTTGTTTGTTCTGCGTACAGAGTACCACCACACCCTCTCCACCTGGCGCTGCCATGGCAACTGGCCCCACCCCTCCCCCACATCCAGGCATGCCTTTCATGGGCATGGGAGGTGAGATGTGACGTCATCATGAGATGTCAGTGGTAGTGTACGGTACCAACGTCTGTTCATTGTTGGTAGTTGTGTCCCCTCATCCTATGCTTGCTACACACACACACACACACACACACACACACACACACACACACACCACACACACCACACACACACCACACACACACACACACACACACACACACACACATGGATGTACACACGATGTATTCACTTGAATACTTACAAAGTGAGAGTTTTGAGTAACTATCAGAGTATGTGCTTGATCCAGGGTCAATTGTATACCCCTCCCTCCCTCTACCCTGCCGCCCTCCCCTCCCCTCCCCTCCCCCCTCTACTCCCTCCCCTCCCCCTCTACTCCCCTCCCCTCCCCCCTCTACTCCCCTCCCCCCCCCATCCCCTCCCCTCCACACCACTCCCTCCTAGGCTCCTTGCAAGACCAGATGACCCAGTTCCAGCGTCAGATAGCAGCCAACCCTGAGCTGATGACCCAGCTCCTCAACAACCCAATGATGCAGAACATGTTGAACAGTCCAGACATGTTGTCAGGACTCCTGCAGAGCAACCCTCAGATGAGGGAGCTGATGGAGGTAGGAGGAGGACAGTCTGTGAAGACACACACGCATACACACACACACACACACACACACACACGTGCGCGCGCAGACACACACACAGAGACACACCCCTCCCCTCCCACCTCACGTACAGCGCAACCCTGAGTTGGGTCACATCATGAACAACCCGGACATGATGAGACAGGTGCTGGAGATGATGAGGAATCCAGCTGTGTTCCAGGAGATGCTCCGATCGCATGACAGACAACTCAGCAACATAGAGGTGAGTCTACAGGTCCAACGCAAGGCCTTAGCCACTAGTGGACATGCTGATGGAGAGAGGCCCTGTGTGATGTGTGTGTAGTTTGTCCTGTAGTGAACCACACACAATGACTTGTACTGCCTCAAACCCCTCTCCACCCCTCTCTCCAGAGCATGCCAGGAGGGTTCAATGCTCTTGCTCGAATGTACACTGAGATACAGGAGCCTATGATGGACGCTGCACAGGAGACAGTGAGTGGACCCACCTCAATTATCTTTACTGTACATGGGGAAGAACACAGCTCTTCTGCTTCTTCCCCCTCTCTTTGTGTCTACCACCTTCACCTTCTATTCCACTTCTATTGACCCATCTTTGAACCCCTCTCTATCCATTGTTACTGCTCAATGACTCTCCTCCTCCCCCTCCCCCTCTCCTCCCCTCTCCCCTCCCCTGCCTTCTCTCCCCCCTCCCCTCCCCTCCCCTCTGCTCCCCTCCCCCTCCCCTCCCCTCCCCTCTGCTCCGCTCCCCCTCCCCTCCCTTCTTTCCCCCCTCCCTCCCCTCTGCTCCGCTCCCCCTCCCCTCCCTCCCCTCCCCTCCCCTCCCCTCCCCATCCCCCTCCCCCTTCTCCTTCAGCTACAACAGCAGCAGCAGCAGAACCCCTTTGCAGCACTGTTTGGTGGCTCCTCTCAAGGTAAGGGGCAGGGCGGGGTAGTGTCGTCTAATATCATGTAAGGTAGCTGGTGATAGCATTGTCAGGGGCAACAGGCTATCACCTGCAGTTTGTAGTGGCAGAGTACCGCTGTCCCAGCTCAAACAAGCAGCACTTCAAATAGATCACTTGCGATTATTACTGATGAGCTACATACCTACAGTAATAAGGACAGCCTGAATTCAGGCCACCTCTCTAATGAGGACAGTGCCTACTGTCCCAGCTACATAGAGATGTGTACAAAACTACCTCTGAAATAAGGACACCTCTCTAATAACCAATTACAAATTCCACTCTGTGTTAATCTTCACACCACTATCTCTTTTAAGTAATAAGTTCTGCTACTGATGTTAGTCCGGACCCTTCCACTAATCATATTCATTGCTGCCCCACCCCCCAGGTGCCACTCCTCCCGGCCCATCCACTCCCCAGGGGGCACCAAACACAAACCCACTGCCAAACCCATGGGCACCGTCTTCTAGTTCCGCCCCCTCCACCTCACCAGGAACTTCCCCACAACCTACAGCTACTACCACGACAGCTGCTGGCTCAACCAAGTGAGAGGAGAAGCTATGAATATCATTAAGTGTAGGTATAAATATGTATTGCAAATGATGTCTTTTTGTTGTTTTCTGTAGCTCTACCCAATCTCCTTTTGCCTCCATGTTTGGTCTTGGAGGGATGGGAGGGATGGGAGGGATGGGAGCCCTTGGAGGAATGGGAAGTGAGTCCACTGGTGCAGCTGTCAATGGTAGTGGTCTGTGTTCTCTCTGTTCTACGCCTGTGCTAGTGTGTGTAACATCACCTCATCCTCTCTCCTCCCTTGCCACCCTCACTCCCTCTCGTTCCATGCTCTTTCGCTTCTCTTTTATATTTCCCCTCTTATCCTCCTCTGTCTCCCCTCCTCTCCCCCCTCCCCACCCCTCCCCCTCCCCTCCCCCTCAGACCCTGCACTACAGAACCCAGAGATCCTTGCCCAGATGCTGCAGAACCCCGCCTACCAGCAGATGATGCAGCAAATGATGTCCAACCCACAACTAATGGAGCAGGTAAACGTATTCATAAGCAGGTTGCTTTTTTAATGCCCATCAAGGGTATTAGAGCCCTGGGCTCTAATACCTCTACTGTATACATACATATGTTTATATACATGCTGCTGTGTATTGAATTAACGGAAGCTACTTCCAAGATTGAGTTGTCGCCATGGTTACTGCAGATACTTATGAATAGCCCCATGCTCCAGGGAAATCCCCTTGCACAAGAGCGGGTGAGTTGGAGCAACTGCCACCATATGTGTTTGTGCCTCATGTCCAGTGTTAAGTCTCTTCTCTTCCTCATTGCAGGCTCGTCACATGGCACAAATGGTCAGTTGGTGTGCAGAAGTGTGCCACTGAATTGTTGTTTCACTCTACAGTGCTGTATCTGCACCCCTCATCCCACCCCTCATCCCACCCCTCACACCACCCCTCACACCACCCCTCACCCTCCAACCCCACTCCTCTCCCCCACTCCTCCCACCCCACTCTCCTCACACCCACACTCCTCCCACCCCACCCTCCTCTACCACTCTCCCATTCCTCCCCTCGACCTCAACCATCAGATGCAGAATGAAGAGTTTAGAAGGATGATGACAAACCCTGAGTACCTTCGTGCAATGAGTAACGTCATGACAGGGATGCAGCAGCTACAGAACCTGGGAGGAATGCCTCAGGGCATGGGGTGAGGGAAGCAGTGTCTCTTTCATTCTGTCTAACTGTCCAACCGTCTATCCACATGTCTGTCTGTCTGTCCATCTGTCTGTCTGTCTGTCTGTCTGTCTGAATGTCTGCTTACCTGTCTGAAGCAGTTCTTGTTGAACCATGCCCACTGCAGTGACCAGACTTCTTGTTGTTCTTCCTTCTACAGCATGTTTGGTGGCCTAGGGGCAGCAGCACCTCCCGGAGGAGGTGCAGCCAACACCTCTACCACCTCTCCCTCCACCACCACCACCACCACCCAGTCTAGCAGCGCCACAACAGGGACCACTTCTGCCTCTTCCACGGCTCCAACAAACACTCAGCCCTCAGCCTCCAACCAGCCGTCTGGCTCACTGGGGATGGACGCACTGTCTCAGGCTATCAGGCAGGCATACCAGCAGCAGGGTGGTGGGGGGGAAACCCCATCATTAGGACCTCAGACCACACCCATGCAACCTGGTGGCGATGAGGTGTGTTGATGCGTGTGGTGTGTGTGTGTGCGTGTGTGCACGCGTGTGTGTGTGTGCGTGTGTGTGTGTGTGGCTGGATGTATGCGCCATGTTTTATCTTCCATGCAGATGTCCCTTGAGAGACAGCAGCTGCAGACTGCTGAGAGAACCTACTCCAGCCAACTGGCTGAGCTGCAGGCAATGGGCTTCTCAAACAGACAGGCTAATCTTAGAGGTACGTACGTGTATACTACCCTGTAGACTTCCTCCTCCTTCTCCTTTCTACCTCTTTCGTTCCTTCTATCTGTCTACTCCATCCCCCTCTTTGTTCTCCTATCCCATCTTCACCACAACACTCCACCCTCCCTCCTCACTACAGCTCTCCCAGCCTCCCTCCCTTCCTCCTTGCAATGTCCCCTACCCCCCTTCATTGTACTCTCAACCAATTCCACTTATTAGCCAGCACTGACTACCGTTCCATCACCCTTTCTTTTCCCACCCCCTTCACTACAGCTCTCATAGACACTGGAGGTGATTTGAATGCTGCAGTCAACATTCTCCTTCGTTAGCACCAACACCTAGTTACACTTAAGTAAATGGTTTTTGCAAAGTTTCAAGTGTTTGGTTGGTTTCCTCGTGTAAAAAGGCAAGCACACCATATAAGGGCATAGCATAGTGTTAGAGTCGAGTTACTATACGCTAACAAATGGACGAGCTTAAGGCACTGCATGAACTCACTCTTTTTGGTATTTATTGCTACAAATTCATGTGTTACTTTATGCTTCAATGTATTGCACTTAACTGGCAGTGACGTCACTCTTGCGATTTGGGGGAAATCCCTGAAGGCCAGCAAATGGAGAAGTGCTTGAGTGTGTTGAAGAATTCGAACTCTGATAATGAGAAGTTCGCCGCCCTGTTACTGGTGAGTGACATAGGGAGGGGTTCAGAGTATTGTCATAGTGTGATCCATTTCTTGTACGATCCACATGTTGCTCTTGCGGCCTCGCTTGCGCGTGCAGGTTGCGAAGTCGATCAAGTCCGACCAGGTGGACGCCGCCTACAGGAGGAAGATATTCGACAGCGTGGGATTCTCCTTCATAAACCGTTTGCTGATCAGCACCGAGGTGCCTCAGGGCTGCGACCAGAGCGTGTATCGCTCACTCGCTCTTACCCTCCTCGCCTGCTACAGCACCGACCCGGAGCTCGCCCAGCACCCGCAGGTGGTGGGGAAGACGACAGTTGCGGTGGAAGTGCTCGCAGAGAGGTAGGACACTCACAGCACGGCGGCTAGTAGACTGTCAGTACAAGACAGCCTCACTCATTGATGATAATACTTATCTCTATGCTGTGCTTTGAGCACATAATAGCGTATGAGGGTTGGTTTAGGCATAGATCTATGGTTTAGGTCAAGTTATTTAAGACATGCAGGGCAGTCCCATCAACACATGTGACTGGTATCCCTTAGTCTTGTGCCCAGTCCCACACACTGTTCACAGCTGGGGGTGTATGTTGGTCTGTGATCATGCCGCCTGCTTGAAACAAGTAGTGCTGTCATATTGCATCATCAGCAAGTGATGTCATTTTACTTCCTGTAGCTCTAGTTCAGAAGGCCAAGTGCTGGATGCCCTGCAGTGTATGCTGGCACAGGCAGCCGTCCTGTCTGGCAGGAAGCAGTTGATCAGACACAGCGGCATGGAGGCACTGGCACAGAGGTACCTCCTGCAGAAGTATGGTAAGGGGAGTGTGTGTGTGTGTGTGTGTGTGTGTGTGTGTGTGTGTGTGTGTGTGTGTGTGTGTGTGTGTGTGTGCGTGTGTGTGTGTGTGTTGTGTGTGTGTGTGTGTGTGTGTGTGTGTGTGTGTGTGTGTGTGTGTGTGTGTGTGTGTGTGCGTGCATGCAGGCCTTGTCTTTGAGTCTTGCTGTCTTCTCATTTGCCCTCTCCAGCTTCTTCTCAGTGTGTAGATCTTCTCCTTGGCCTTGTGAGCTGTGGGTGGTCCATGATACAGGAGCAGGGGGAAGGGGAGGGGGAGGAGGAGGGAGTTCGTCAATTTGTGTCACACTTCAATCACACACTGGAGTACCTCTCTGCTGCTTTCAAATCTTCTGAGGTGATCACTTGGACATTATTTTAATGCATTTCATGGATAATTTTAGGATCTACAGTGTTTGTTCTTCAGGATGCTTTCAAATTTGAACTACTGAAGTTGATTTGTCGAGTGATGCTTCAAGCACAGCATGTAAGCTGGGTGTAGTGAGGCTGTATTGTAGTGATGGTTTATACAGGATGTATTGCCTAGGGTCTCTATATTGTTTGCACATCATTTATTGATTCTTATTTTTCCATTCTTCTAGGTGGCCTTTAATCATGGCCACACCCCTGAGTGGGTGGAGCTGATTGCTTTTGGTTTGAGGGACATCCTCCGGAGCAGGATAGGCCCCGAACAACGCAATCCGGCACTGCAGCTGTCATCGATTATGAGCCAACACTATTCCATGGGGTGGACCCTACTCGTTCCAGTAACAGAAAAGAGGTGTGTCCACATGCAAGTACCAAAAATTTCTGTTGCCATAGTTACTGAACCAGATAATATGCAGGATTACAATAAAACATTAATTATCACTTAGTTTCATGAATTAGGATTAGGGTTGTTTTAACTGCTGGTGCTACCAATTGTGCTCCTCTGTTCATGCAGCAAAGCATCATTCACTTACCTTCTAATGAATCTGGTGTCTGTGGTGAGTCAGTCCCCTCCTGTGGTGTTTGTGTGTGCTGCACTGCATGTTGTGTTGTAGGAGGCATGTTGTGTGGATGGTGTGGATGGGGAGTTGGGGTGTATGTGGGGCGGGGTGAGGGGTGAGGGGTGGGTTGGTGTGGTGGTTGTGGTGGGAGGTGAGAGAGTACACAGCCTGTATACACTGTCTCTGCAGGAGGTCCACATGGCACTGGAGGGAGACGATCTAAAAGAGGTGATCACTTCACTCCCTGCACACTACACTAGTACACTAAACGCTTCTAAGCTGTAAAAGTGTCTAATGCAGAGTGTCATGTTCGGTTGATGTGTGAGTGTCATGTTTGGTTGACGTACTCTCTGTGAACTGATGTCTCCAGAAGAGAGTGAAGCTTGTGTGTTGATTCACTTTAGGCCAGCAATGCTTGTGTCTAGATAGATGCTTTAAACAGTGCTGAATAGTATGATGTTGTTTGAGTCTGGACAGGCTGTTTGCTATATATGTATGGATAGGCTGGTTGCTATGAACAGGTGGCTGCTTTGTACAATAGCCACGATAAACAGGTCCTACTCGCGTTGTGCTACAATTGCAGGTCAGCAGTAAAGGTACTGGCCATTTCTGTGATTCAGGAGTAGAGATGCCGGCTAGCACCTGGGCTCTGCTAGCTGGTATCGCACTGTCACTGCCAGCTGTGCCTGTTAGTGTAGTTCATGTGTAGCCAGCCTCCCTTGGCTCATGTGTAGCCTCCCTTGGCTCGTGTGTAGCCTCCCTTGGCTCGTGTGTAGCCTCCCTTGGCTCGTGTGTAGCCTCCCTCGGCTCATGTGTAGCCTCCCTTGGCTCGTGTGTAGCCTCCCTTGGCTCATGTGTAGCCTCCCTTGGCTCATGTGTAGCCTCCCTTGGCTCGTGTGTAGCCTCCCTTGGCTCATGTGTAGCCTCCCTTGGCTCGTGTGTAGCCTCCCTTGGCTCATGTGTAGCCTCCCTTGGTTCATGTGTAGCCTCCCTTGGGTCATGTGTAGCCTCCCTTGGCTCATGTGTAGCCTCCCTCGGCCTTGACTGCCATCCCCCTGCCCACCCTCTCAGGTTGCCACTCGTTCTGATGTGCTCTCCAGCTGCTTCTCTTTGATGGAGCAGTGCATCCTCTTCACTGCAGCAGCAGCATCTGGTGGAGGCGGGGCCAAGGGAAGTGGTGATTCTGGTGAGTGGGGTCGCATGGAGGGAGTGTGGGTATACCAGAGTTATGTGATAAAGCTGTAGAAGATCCTTAGATAGATTTATCTGCTTTCATCTCATGCATGCACGCACAAACACCACGCACACACATGCACACACACACACACACACACACACACACACACACACACACACACACACACACACACACACATACATACACCAGATAGATTGACTGAGGAGGACCTGTTGCAGCTACACTCTGCTCTCACTGAAGGCTTGTCTTGTGTCATCAAGTTCCTACTAGATATTTCTGTGAAAAGCCAACCTCCTAATGAGCTGGTATGCTTGTACTGTCACATGCTGGTCACATGCTGGTCACATGCTGGTCACATGCTGGTCACATGGTGGTCACATGCTGGTCACAAGGTGGTATGAAATCCTGTATTTATTCAATTTCTTTGTTCATTTGCAGATGGGTGAACCCCTAGTGTTAGCATCAATTAGGGTGCTGGGGGCGTGGCTAGCAGAAGAGAGCCTAGCCCTGTCAGAGGATGTGTTCGCTCTTTTGCCATTTCTTCTGAACCTGACAAGTCATCAAGTGGCAGCAGAGGTGAGAAGGGAAGGGGGCTGTGGTGTGTGTGTGTGCGTGTGTGCGTGCGTGTGTGTGCGTGTGTGCGTGCGTGTGTGTGTGTGTGTGTGCGCGCATGTGCGTGTGTGTGTGTGTGTGTGTGTGTGTGTGTGTGTGTGTGTGTGTGTGTGTGTGTGTGTGTACTTGAGCTCATTCTGCATCTTGCAGTGTCAGTCGTCTTGGCAAGGTAAGGAGCTGTGGCCGTTTCTTCTCCCCGGGTTGTGCCACCTCACAGCTGAAGACAAGTCAAGAGAAGTTCTGCTCAATGCAAAGCTTCACGTTATCTTACAGAACCACTTCCAAGACATAACCAGGGAGGTTGTTGAGCACAGGTATGTAAACAGATGTGTCCTTAACTACTGGGATTGCATGGCCTTTGACGAATGAGCTTCTGTCCACTTGATCATGCGACTATGTTCATCAGTAATCCCATGCAATATGGAGGGTTGTCCTACTGTCCATACCCTCCTCCTCCCTTCTCCCCCTACCCCCTCCTCCCTCCTCCCCCTACCCCTCCCCCTCCTCCCTCCCTTCTACCCCTCCCCCCTCCCCCCTCCCCCTCCCTCCTCCCCCCTCCCACCTCCCTCCTCCCTCCTCCCCCCTCCCCCAGGTCTGAACCTTCCCACACGCACACAGAACAACAATTAGCTCTGTGTTGCAGTGTGTTCCAGAACCTTTGTGTGTGTGAGCCCAAACTCGTAGAGAGTCAACAAGCCTTCACAGAAGTTCTCGACAGCACTGTGTGTTGTCTGTTGCAAGAGAGAGGTGGGTTGGTAGACTCGGTGTCCACTGAAAAGTAGCTGCTTATCATACGTACGTAGTACTGTAAGCCCATAGTGCACTCAACACAAGCACTTGCAGTGATAGCGTGTGTTGTGTGATGTGTGATGTTGATGGGTTGTTTATTGGTAAACTGAGTGGCCATAAATCTGTTTACGTACATCTATAGCCACTTCTAGTGGGGTTGATGTATTGCACTCTTGCACTCACCAGGCTGTGTGCTCTTGCTAGCTGGTGTTAACCACAACTGTCAGAGTGGTCTGTCTCATGTATTGACCCTTTCTCCTTCCACCCTCGATGTAGGACCAGGTCTGGAAACAGCATTTAACTTGGTGTTTCTAGCACTGATGATCCTCAGGAGGAAAGGTTTGTAAGTTGCTTCATTTTTGTGTGCAGCAAGTGAAGATCCTTTGATATAGATCTTCTTGTTGACCCCCCCTCCCCCCTTCCTGACACACATACACACACACACATACTCTAGGTTGTTCTGCTGGCAGGAGGGGCCTGGGTCCCCTCGTGGCTAAAGTGACACATGTTGTGATGAAGTGCTTGAAGACAAGGACTCTGTCGAGTGGGCAAGAAGCAGTGAAGTGGAAAGATTTATCAGAAGCAGTTCTTCTAACCCTCCAAGGTAAGGTGCACTGTCTTCCAGGTAGGGCAGGACCAGAGATGGAGCTTCACTCCTTTTCCCTTGTTCTCCCCGTCTCCTCCTCCCCTCCCCCCTCCCCCCTCCCCCTCCCCCTCACCCCTCCTCCCATACAGAGATGACTGCTCTGGTCCAATGCAACCCTGTCTTCAAAGCGGAGCTGTCTTCATGTCCACAACTGCCAGCTCTCAAACAGATGGTGGTGTCCTTGCTGCAGTGTGAGAAGGGTGAGCATACTCCTTCAGTACAGTCTATGTTACAATATCTACCTATAAGAGGCTAAGCGTGGGGTCTTGTTGCGTGACAAAGCACTCGGCTTTGCCTTGTATATACTTTATCAGCACTTGATCCCCACACCTGAGCCGTAATTAAATTGTGCAATGCACTCCTAGCTCACTTTTACATAGTAACATTTATACTGTTGCAACATGTGTATTGCATATTAAGTGATGTGTTGGTATGCTCCTATTCATGGCACAGATGAGGACGGCAGTGAGGTACTGCAGAAGCTCCTTACAGAACTACCATCAAACACACAATGACGCTCTTCTCCACGTCACTCTGCACATTCAATGCATTTGTGATTACCTATTATGCATATGGCAGTGAGTGTGTGAGTGCATGGGCTGCACTGCTTGTGTGTGGTTGAGGTGAATGATCGAGGTTGCATGTACCTTGCCACACCTGGTCTCTGACAGGACCTGCACATCATTTCTCTGCCGTACCGCAGACCCTAGTGGATGCACTGTACTGCACTTACCAACCTGCCCGCCTTGTCTTTCTTCTCAAGCTCCACCATGTCCAATGTCAGTGTCCTGTCCACGTAGGACTGCATTGTCACTTGTAATATGTCATGACACATGTCAGGCACATACAAGTAACAGGGGCAAGAGACAATCCTTGGTTGAGAAATTGCATACATGATAAAAATACACTATTCAAGTACTTGTTCGCGGGCCATATATAGAGTGTGCACAGTATAGTGATTACGTGTCACTGTGTGCATATGGATGGCGGTTTGGAGCCCTTGATGTTTGGGCAATCGTATGCGTTCTGAAGCGGTCAGTAGCTGGAAGCCATACACATGCAGTGAATGGGGACCCATACGTTGTATACACAGCAGTGGTGCAGGTGAAGTGGGGAAAGTGCAGCACTTGCAATTGAAAATGCATGTTACGTCACAATTCACTGATCATGCACTCACACCTCACGCCCGACCACTAATAGCTGCAATAGCTACATATATACAGATCAACATTCCTACCTCATTACATATACAGCACGCACACACACATTGTATGTCCAAAACTATGCAATTGTAATGTGATTGTTATCTCGATCTGTCTTTGAGCTACGGCCCTATATAGGACACTCGGCAAAGGAGTCCATACAAGGCATGGGGCGTTCAACGAGAACTACTGGTAATAATACCAAAGATTGTGCCCGCAATGATTGCAGCGAGCACCACAGTGGAGACAAAGGTGGCGACACTGAAGCCGATGCTAATTCCAGCGTACTTCTTCTGTGAAGACCCTTTAGTCGTCATTGCCACAACGG
The DNA here is from genome assembly GCA_964019415.1 of Ianthella basta. Classification (NCBI taxonomy): domain Eukaryota; kingdom Metazoa; phylum Porifera; class Demospongiae; order Verongiida; family Ianthellidae; genus Ianthella; species Ianthella basta. The sequence goes on from OZ025884.1 coordinate 1,279,338, forward strand.
CCAAGATGAATCCTGGAATGATGTAAGGCAGAAGGAAGAAGGTGCCAGCACAGAGCGTCAATGTAATGAGTGAGAGCACAAGAGAAAATACTGCCAAGCAGATGTTGCCTGTCTCTGGGTGAGGCACGGACGAGGTGTTAACAGCTGCAGGTTGTACCACGACAGTGTGGCTGGAAGTAGCGACTGACTGGGGCTGGTAGTTGTGCCCTGGCGGGTCCACACTGTGGTTATACAAAGGTGGCTGTCCCTGGGGAGGGGGGTAACTCTGAGGGGGGAATTCGATGGCTTGCTCTTCGGGGTAATTCTGGGTTGCCATCCAGTGTGGTAAACGGATGACTAGCTATCTCTCCAACTCAGTGAAGTGATGTGACACCACACAACTGGTAACTACCAGGGTTTGTAGTCCAGCAAGGTATATGACTGAGTACCTTAGAACATGGGAGATTATTTATAACAAATAGGCAGGAACTGTAAATTAAACAAACTGACATTATTGTAAACTCATTCCTGTACACACATACGTAGCTACGTATGGCATCTTGTGTACTGATTGTATGAAGAGAACGTGTGTGGCTTCACTGTTATTCCGGACTGTGTCCTGTGTGCATGTACCCAACGAGCAGTGCTGTATGGTGCATATTGCAGTGCCAGTATGCTTACCAACCAGACCATGCAGTCAGTGTGTGCACAAGTGAATGGTATTGAGAAAACAAGCCCCAAATGGCTAAGGCCATTTTGGAGTATGTGTGGTTAAGTTTTAATTCATAAATTTTAAAGATTTGCAACTGTTTGTTTTTTTCTGTCGCGTCACTCTTGTACGTGCACTACAGATGAGGCTGTATCATGATCAGTACTGCCATTTTCTGCTGACGTCAGTATATGGATCACATACAGTGGCCATATTGCATTCTACTGCTCTGTCCCCCACAGTGCACGGGCAATCATTGATGTACTAAAAGGTTCGATTGTAAGCATAATCATATTTATAACGTAATTATATTCATAGACCTTATTACATCACACCCTGTGTATGGGCACTGTATATAATGCTGAAATGATGCAAATCTACATAATTATTCAGCAAAGTCAAGTACACATACAAACGTACAACACATCTATATAGACATATACTGCTTTGATAAGAAATAGAAAAATATAAAATAAAGGTATACCTATGTATGTGAAATAATATAAAGACAGGCTATAACACTCTAGTCCGCTGGACACAGCTACGTATGGCCAGTCACAAGGAGAGGAAAGCTATGACACAATTACAGTTTGTCTCTGCAGTCCTTTCCGGCACAGAAGACCTTGGTGTGAATGTACAGGTGCATCTCCTTCACCAGGTCAGAGTACTCCTTTCGCTTGCAGAGGTTTGTCATCTGGAAGTAGTCCCCAGTCATGTTATACAGCTCACAGTCTGCCATCATATCTTCCTCGAAAGTGATAGTTTCACGATTTGGAAAGAATTCTGCATACAATAGATTGTGTGTGTCGTTCACCACGCGCACTCCAATGTATGTGTTGTTGGGGCCATCAATCAAGTGTTCGTAGCGCGAAACATTGCCGAGGCTCCAGTACTCAATCATGGACCTATCTCTGCGGGAAGTTGATTTGCTGTCACTGCTGATGGAGGAATTGACGAAAATGTCAGCAAATGAGACACCATCCATTGTGTCTGGTGGATGCCCTCCACCAAGTTCAATAAGGGTAGGAGCCAGGTCCACCATGGATGCCACCTCACTGAAATTCAATCCAGCCTTGATTCCAGGTCCTGCAATGTGAAAGGGAACCCATAGGTCGTGCTCGTACGGCTGAAGCTTGCAGCTTGGGAGATTAAACTGTCCTAGCTGGAAGCCATGGTCACTAGTCCAGATGAAATAGGTATTGTTCAGTTGACCATACTTTTCCACCATGTTAACCACATCAATCATGATGTCATCAACTGAGAGGAGAGTCCTCCAGCGGTTACGAAAGAGCTCGTCAGACATCGCTGCCACCTCTTCAGTGAGGTGGTCTTGCTGGCGAATGACATAGTGATGATCCAAAGCTGTGTAGTTGTAATTCGGAGTCCGTGGAGCCTTTAACCCCTCAAAGCGGTCCTGGTACCAAGGTGCAGGGGTGGCTGGGACATGAGGAGCGTGTGGAGCAATGTAAGCAAAGAACGGCATCTTCTTGTCCAGCGACTCCTCGATGAAAGACAAGGAAGCATTACCAATGAGGGAGGTAAGGTAGTCTTTGGGAGAGGTGCCAGAGCGCCATAACTTGCCGTTGATGGTAAACTCGTTTTCAAAGTACTTGTTGTCATCACACATGGAGAACCAATCGTCAAAGCCTGGAAGGGGCTCCATCACACTCGGGTTGCAGAAGGCTGTCCCCATCCCACCATCCCCCGGGTTAAAGTACTTACCGAAGTGACCGTTCCTGTATCCGAGTTCCCTCATATACCAGCCAATGGACGTGTTGGTGTACCCCTCTCCTGTGACGTACATGTGCATGCACCCTCCATGATTAAGGTCAAGGAAGTTGTGAGGGTACCTCCCGCTGATGAGAGTGGCTCTGGAGGGACAACACACGGGCGTGTTCACGTAAAAGTGTTGCAGTCTGCCTCCTGTCTTGCTGAAAAAAGAGGTCGTGAACTGCATGGGCGTTTCGCCTCCAAGCAACTCGTCCTGGTCATCTGTCAGTAACAGAACAATGTTGGGAGGCTTATTAGCTCCGTGGGTAGGGGCAACAGTGGCGAGGAAGCAGGACAGCCACACCGCCAGTACAACACTTCTGCAGGGAGCCATTGTCTCGCGGACAGACATGACAAACACCAGTCATGTGACCTACTAGTCTGGCTTGCTAGACCTACTCGTAAAAATGCCGATTCAGCAACATGTACGCGCCAGACAATTCGTGTATAAACTAGGGCGCGCATGCATTCAAAATGCAAACAGCCTCGCTGGGCAGCTGCAAAATGTAGAGTGTGCCTGTGAACATGACCCAATGCATCACTATTACTTGCCTCACCTTTCGACTAGGCAGTAATTCCTGAGCATATATAATTATAATTACACATGCCTATACCATTAAATATTATTGTTGCTTTGTTTAAATGTTTGCATGGTGTGCATTCATGTGTGTGTGTGCTGGCAAGTACTCTTGTTGTCACCGTGAGTCATTAGGTGAGTATGATACACATTGCACTGTCACTGTGTGAATATAGAGTCATTAGGTGAGTATGATACACATTGCACTGTCACTGTGTGAATATAGAGTCACTCCTATAATATTAATAAGAATGCAGTATAGGGTCATTAGGATAAGGGCCCTATGTACTTCAGTATGTACACCAGACACTTGAGAGTATAAGGTGGTCAGCTAGTAGCTGGCGATGTGCTTAAGGGAGCAACAGCGAATAGTGAAGTAAGGCATTGGTATGTATAGCCGACAGAGGCAATGTACCCAAGGCAACATTGCAAGCAAGACACACCACACAGCAGCACACAGACCCATCCATGTGTGTGCAGTGTAACACTTGCTAATTACAAGTCAACGCCCTAACTCACACACACACAGTTGCCGCTGATCGAAGCAATCAACACTGTAACATTGCAAAATAATTAATATAGTTCAACTGGAATTGGTATAACAATAATATACCTAACACAACACAGCATATTCTTACACTTCACTAATATTTACATTGCAGAGAAAATCACATTTATTGTGTTAATTGTAGTGGAAAATTAACTAAATTAAACTCTTATATAAAACAATTAGAACAATACTCCTTAACTCTCTCTCTCTCTCTTGGTCTAGGGGAACAAAGTTCGAAGGGGCCCAATTGCAATTCATATATCCTCCACATAGTTCCCGGGGAAGAGCCCTTCCTTCCCTCGGAACTTCCCCTTCCACCATCCACTTGGGTCTGGAGAGGAGGCACACATGTACACATGCAGGTGTGCAGGTCACCTCTCCCTACACAGTCCCTAGTCTGTTAGCAAGCTCACCCACCTACCAACATGCATGAATGTACATGGACATTTGTCCCTCTCTCCCTCCACAACCACACACTGATATACACACTCACGCCTACTGGATCATAGAATATAGACACACACACACACACGAGCCCTACCCCCCCCCCCACACACACGAGCCCTACCCACCCACCCACCCACTTACCTCCACACACCCACCCACACACACCCACCCACACACACACACACACCCACACACACACCCACACACACCCACCCACCCACACACACACACACCCACACACACACACACACACCCACACACACCCACACACCCACCCACACACACACACACACGAGCCCTACCCACACACCTTTGTTAATAATGGTAATAATGTCTCCAGCGTCAAAGTTCAGCTCATCCACATCTCTGGCCTCATATGGCCAAATAGCCTTGCATTGAGGAGGCTTCGGTGCAGGAGGGGGTTTGGAACCAGGCTTCCGCTTAATAGGTGGGGGCCGTGTGCTGGGAGGGAAGGAATGGAAGAAGGGCATGGCAGTGGGTGTGGCAGTGGGTGTGGCAGAGGACCACCCCTCACAAGTGCCCATACTGCTAGCGTTCATCCTCCACCCAAGCCCACCACTCACTCAGCTCTCTCTGCAGTCGGCAGCGGCTGCGACGTTGAACCTGTTCGTGCCCTGTGTCTCTGTCCCTGCTTGTGCAGCTGAGGAGCTCCCTGGCCTGGTTGCCGCTTTATGTTGGGTCCCGCCCCCTTTGGCCGGCCTCCAGGTCCCCTCTTGCCTTGCTGTTGTAGGTAAGATGCACCCGAACCTTGCCTCGAGCGGTAGTGATGGTGGACACCAGGTGCTGTGAGTGATGGGGGTGGGGGGGGGGAGAGGCCATGAAGCATAGATAATATATAAAGTCAACCCAAACACTGACATACTGTACAGTATAAATCTGCACATATGCACAGAAATTGCTAGGCTGTTTTGGGCTTGATGGATGAATATATGTAAGTACAGTTGCTCGTTTACACTCACGAGTGCTGCTTGGCAACCCGTCTCCAATGGTTACCAGTAGAGTCTTCCCAGAGGGTTTGGTGACAGCAAAGTTCCCCACATTCCCCTTGATGAACTTTATTGCTCTGGACCCACCCCCTCCGAACCCCTCCTTCTTCACAGTGAAATTCAACCTGCACACACACACATTAGAGTGTGTGGTGAGTGTGTGTGTGTGTGTGTGTGCATGTGTGTGCATGTGTGTGTGTGTGTGTGCGTGTGTGTGTGTGTGTGTGTGTGTGTGTGTGTATGTGAGGCTTACGATGCTCCAAACTCCACTCTGAGAGTCTGTCTAGTTGCCTTCTGGTACTTCTCACTCAGGAGTGTGAGGAACTCAGTCTTAAACACTGTCTGCACCACTGTGTCGTACTCGTCTTTGATGTGGAGGACCATGAAGTCATCTTGGTAGGGGCTGGAGGGAGGGGAGGGAAGGGGAGGGGAGGAAGGGGAGGGTGTGAGGGTGTGTGCAGTATAGTGTGGTAGTGAGTTTAGCTTGATACCTGAGAGAGACTCCAGTGAACCTCTCTACCGGGATCTTCCTCTTCACCACTTCGATGATGCGTCCCTTATCGGGGCCCTTCTTGATCTGCAGCACGTGAAACACACAAAGGATGAGGGGACAGCACGTGCATG
>OZ025884.1:1287500-1397500 GCA_964019415.1 Ianthella basta
GTGTGTGTGTGTGTGTGTGTGTGTGTGTGTGTGTGTGTGTGTGTGTGTGTGTGTGTGTGTGTGTGTGTGTGTGTGTGTGTGTGTGTGTGTGTGTGTGTGTGTGTGTGCAAACCTGTCTGTGTCAAAGTCATGGGCACGTTTGTTCTCGTTGGGTTTGATACAGCGAATGTAGTGAGGAGTGCACTGCTTCAGTCGGTCCACCAGATCATTGGCTTGTGTCTGCATGAGGCAGGGGAGGGGAAGGGAGGGGGAGGGGAGGGGGAGGGGAGGGGAGGGGGAAGGGGAGGAGAGGGGAGGGGGAAGGGGAGGAGAGTGAGAGGTGGGGCTGAATGAGACAGCTGAACATACAGTAAATAAGAAGTGTAAAATAAAGCATCAAAAGAGCTAGATGGAGGGACACACCCTGATCTTGCTTCCTGCAGTGGTAGGCCGGCCCTTCTTGTCAGCACTGACGTTGTCAGGGAAGAGAGCAGCAATGAACCCACTGTGAAGGAGAGGAGAACAGAGCAGTGCACGCTACATTGCTGTGACATGTGATGTGTGCAGTAGGGCAGTGGTGGGCTCACTTCTGACTGGACTGCATCAACTCAACCAGATCTTTGTACAGAACGTCTCTGTTTCGGTCACAGAAACCCTCAGCCTCGTATGTCACCTGGACAGGAGGTGGGGGGGAGGGGGAGGAGAAGGGGTGGAGAGGAGGAGGTGAGGGAGTGGAGAGGGGGAGGTGAGGGGGAGGTGAGGGGGTGGAGAGGGGGAGGTGAGGGGGTGGAGAGGTACTAGTTTGCCACACACATGGCTCCTGTGCGTGCCAAAAGAGTTGGTCCATGTACCTTGCCAGCATAGTGGATGACGGTGAACCCTGCAGCGAAGCCAATGTAGTGCTCCTGACCTGGCAGGCCAGCCTCTGCCAGTTTCTGAGGAAGGAGGGGAGGGGAGAGAGGGAGGAAGGGGAGGAGGGGAGAGAGGGAGGAGGGGAGGGGAAAGAGGGAGGAAGGGGAGGAGGGAAGAGAGGGAGGAGGGGAGGGGAGAGAGGGAGGAAGGGGAGGAGGGGAGAGAGGGAGGAGGGGAGGGGAGAGAGGGATGAGGGAAGGGGAGAGAGGGAGGAGGGGAGGGGAGAGAGGGAGGAGGGGAGGGTTGAGGGCGGATCTCAGTAATACACACAGCCAGGCAGGTATCCACTGACACACCTACCCTCTGAAGGACCACACCTACCCTCTAAAGGGCCACACCTACCCTCTGAAGGACCACACCTACCCTCTAAAGGACCACACCTACCCTCTAAAGGACCACACCTACCCTCTAAAGGACCACACCTACCCTCTAAAGGGCTACACCCACCTTCTAAAGGACCACACCCACCTGTAGCAACTTCATGTCTGCCCCTTCACTTTGTCCATGCATGGTAGCACAGACATCGTCCAGGATGGACACCACACCTGGAGGACGCTGAAAGAGGGATGGGTTGTCACATGACGATCACATGACTATCACACTGAGTACAGGGATCCCCTCACCTTGCATTCAATCAATTCACACACAATTTTGTTGTTGAAGTAGTCAATGGGTGTCCACTTGATGCCTTCTTGGACATATTCCTCCTTCAGTGTGACAGGTGACAGACATGTGACATTCAGTGACAGTCAGTGACAGTCAAGTAGACATCTTACTTGCTCTGCCTTGAGTGTCAGTTCAATGAAGATCTGCTGGAGCTTCTCATTCACAAAGTTGATACAAAACTGTTCAAAGCCATTTTTCTGCAAGAGACAACAAAGAGACAATGTCAACCAGCAAAGGAGACAACACCCTATCCATTCGCTGCACAAACACACTCTATTCAGGCAAGGACCCACTGAGCAATGCACAACCTCTGTACAGCAGCTCTATTACAATCACATCCAACAACTGTGTCTTTGTCGTGTGCCCCTCCCACATTGGGATGTAGGCACTCAGACAGACAGACAGACCAGAACTCCACTCCAGAGTACATACAAGTTCCCATTCTGAATTGTGTGCAGCAGTGAGTGACATTGAGCCAATCCCAATTGCAATCATGGGTTTCCATAGTAACATTGAGCCAATCAATATTCTACATACACCTTTCCATAGCAATGAGAAACCAACCAATTCCCATTCTAAAACCAATTATAAGTCTATAGCGACCCAGTCCCATTCCCACCTGGAAGATCTCAAAGCCGTAGATGTCGAGAATTCCAATGCTGATCTTTTCCTCCCTGTTAGCCATGGCATTGTTGACCGCCTGTACCAAGTAGTCAAACATTCGGGAGTAGAGCGCTTTGGAGAGGGCATCACGGGTATATGTCGCTTGCTCCACATTCATCGTCACGTCGAGGACCTCCGACTTCCCACCCCACCTGCTCTCCATTGTCCGGCTGTAGGAGGAGTGAGAGACAGATGTAATATATAACACTTTGATGTCTGCCTGTAGGAGGAAGGAGGGACTATCTAAGTCTTATTACAGATGTAATAACACTTAGATATGTGTATGTGCATTCAATTTCAGCCTCTTTGATTGAATCTAATGGAAACCAAAATACATCCCACCTTAGTCCTTTGAACACAGCAGCAGCTTCTGTTTCTGTCTAACAAAAATTGCTTTAATGTGATATACAAAGTGCAACTAGTCGGCCATGAGTGTCTGAGTGTTTATCACAGAACGTCCAAGTCAAGTGGTATGTATTATTGATTACTCCTGCATGCAAAACACAGGCAAATCTACCCCTTTTGGCCATGTCCAGGGGGAGTTTGGCACTAGTTTTCTTGCACCATCTCTACATCTGCCAACATTTTGCCGCACTTGCGGTCTTGCTACCATCCCCTGTTTCTCCACCTGCATATTATAGTGCAATTGTACATGTGAGTGTGCAATAACAAGGGTTGCCACAGGAGACTATCCTATTGCCTGCATATGCCCATTCAAGCTACACATTCCCATGTACATATATACCACCATGCTGCATGCATACATCCATGTACATGACTGAAGCGTTAATGAGGAAAGCCTGAATAGACAGAAATTGTAATCTGGTGTGCACCATGGTGCATGCACAGCTGCACTCTGTACGCCGTATAAGCCATTTGCATCCTGGATATAGGGAGTTAATTTGAACTTCGCAAGTGTTGACAGTGAAGTGTACCATATTTGTGCTGGTGTACACTGTAAAACAGTGTTGGATTCAGACCACCATTGGCGTTTCTTAGGGACTAAAGGTGTTAAAGCGGTTGTTTGAAACCATTGCTTGTCCTGAGAACCACCACTGGTGGCCATGGCCTGAAACCACCACTGTTTTTACGGTGTAGAGCCAAACAGAGAGGGCTCAAAAGTGGGTGCACCGGTTTGCAGGCAGCAATGTAGTGAAGAGCAATAGTAAGCAATGACATGTACTAGTAGCTGAGCTGGGTGGTTTCCAGGGGCTCAGGAATGCCTCCCTAACTTCTGGAAACCTCCATTTGTGAACTTGCTCGCAGAGTCATCTAACCTACAAAAGGCACTTACCCGTCGAAAGCGCTGTAGAACTATGGGTAAAATATTCTCTTACTCCCTATCGTTCGCGCGCTACAGTTGACGGAGAATAATAACAATAAGACGAAACACGGAAAAAGGCGTCGGCGCTTTCTTCACAACGGCGCGTGCGTGCGTGGAAGTAAGGTTAGCTCTGTATACTGTACAGCCTCCCTTCCTTGTAGGCGGTTTCTTGTGTCGGTTCTTACTACTGTTCAGGAGTAGTGCTACTTTCCGTTTGTATTACAGTATACAAACAACCACCACCAACCCTACATAGACAGCACTACCGTGCTGTCTGATGATGATGTTCCTTCAATCACCAAACTATGATGTCATCAGTCACATGACTGTCACATGATCACTTGCCACACCTTATACAACCACACCTTGCATGCACAGAACAGCACAAGTAGAGTGAAGAGACATTAAGTACCTGGTCAGCTTCTCCTTCAGCCGGTCAGCATCCACAGAGAGGAGAAAGGCAGGGAACTGAAGGACTGGAGCAGAGAGCAAGACAACAGTGACACGCCCTACATGAGTCAAGTGTCATGTGACCAGTACATGACCAATCAGATCCAAGTGTGTCATGTGACAATCGCACAACGAATCAGACATGCATCCGACTAATATGACAATGCTGACACTGCAGTCTGTCATGTGATAAATGTGACAACGATGACGTTCTAGTCAGTCATGTGACAAGCATGTGACCACCTACATCCCTCATCCTCTGGAGTGGCGTAGTTGGCCTTCTCCACAAAAGAGATGTTGCCGATGTGGAGTATGCTGGCCACGATTGTGAAGATGTGACCTTGGTCTTCAGGGCCAATGCCAATCACGTCCATGGCATGCTAAGTGGGGGAAGGGGGGAGGGAGGGAGGGAGGGAGGGAGGGGGAGAGAGAGGGGGAGGGAGGGGATAGGGAGGGAGGGGAATGAGGGAGGGGGATGGAGGAGGGAGAGGGGGAGGGAGAGGGAGAGGGGGAGGGAAGGGAGGGAGAGGGAGGGGGATGGAGGGGGATGGAGGGGAATGGAGGGGGAGAGGGGAGGGAGGGAGAGGGAGGGAGGGGGGAGGAGTGAGGTCCGGGGCTAATGTGTTTGTGTATGCACATGTGTTGGTGTGTGTGCATGTGTTGGGCACTCGTGTGTATGTCTGTTACACTCTATGTCGTTGTGTCCCAACAGTCACAAGCCATGTGTCTAGCACAGTGCACAGTCCACTGGAGTCCCCCCATCCTCACCAATACATCCTGGAAGTCCTTGGCATCGTTGACGTCATCAACCGTGTAGGTACCGCTCTGGTTCAGGTAGTAGTAGTAGTCCATGTTCGTCAGGCCCAGGCCCTCTGTGGGTGGGGAAGGGGGTGTGGCAGGGGGTGGGGCAGGTGTGCGGCACAAGAGGGAAATGGATAGAGTGAGGCAGGATAGTGAGAGGGGGCCAGCATGGATGAATACACATCACCCCCTTCCTTCTTTGCAGGAGGGAAGTGTGAGAGGAAGACATGTCTGACAAGAAAATGCCCATTTACAGTATTTGGTACTCTTGTGAAAATTGAACCCCTAGTGTAAATTACTGACCACCTTGTGAAATCCCTATCCTGTTCCCCATCATTTGTAACATTTGGGGGCCTGGGATTTTGTAGCATTTGGGGGCCTGGGATTTTGTAGCATTTGGGGGCCTGGGATTTTGTAGCATTTGGGGGCGTGGTATTTGTGACACTCCTTCAGTGAGTGTGCCCAGATACATATAACATAAGGTCAAACTCTTCTCCTCTCCCAAAAGCAGTGAGTCACATCCTGAAAGCACCACAAACACTTCAGTTGTTATCAGACACAATAACATCAAACGAATGGCATCAGTGGACACACAACACTACCCAATAAGTACAAACCCTCTCACACACAAGAAGGCTTCTCCCAGCACCCCTCACACCATCCTAGTAAGGCTATCCCAATATGGGCTCTGTGTGGAGCAGAGGTCACTCTAAACGGTGACAATGTGAGCTCAGGAGAGAAGCCACTCCACACCACACACACAAGAAGTCACACAACCACTGTAACTGGAAGTATACCATAATTGGGACTGTGCAGACATCAGCCTCCACCAGAGGCCTGTCCACTGCTGTAGGACACCCTTTGATATTTGAGACAGCAAGCACTGTAGTGGTTTACTGTACACAGTGGTACCCCCTCCATTCCAGGCACCTCGTGACAGTTGGGACAAGTCCAAGTGTCCTCATTAGAGAGGTGTCCTCATTTTTAGTGTAAAATGTAGTCTTGTACACATCTCTATGAAGCTGGGACAGTAACTCTACCTTTGGTTTGCTCATCTGCTCCTGTAATGAGCTGGTAGAAGATGTGGAAGTTTCTCTCTCCTTCAATCTGTGTCACCACACGAGACTGTAGGGGGGAACAGAGGGACGACGTCTACATGAGATGGCCCAACAGAGTTTGTGATCATGTGTTGTCAAAGGAGCAGAACGCAATACAACCGCAGAAGTGTCTCCCCCTCCCCTGTTCCCTCCCCTTCCCCCACTCCCTTCCCCCTCCCCACACCCCTCCCCCACTCCCTTCCCCTTCCCCCTCCCCACACCCCTCCCCCCGCTCCCTTTCTCTTGTACCTTCTCCAGAAGGAAGTTTGATATCCTCCCACCGTCCGGCTGTCCTCCCAAGCTGAACTGTATCTGAACATATTTGCCCTAACAACAGATACAGTAAATACACATGTAAAGTACTTTAACGCACACTTCTCCCTCCTCCCACAGCACTTCCAAAATCCAAATGAAACTACTTCACAGTGGGAATGAGGACCTGTCCATGTGTGTAACTCACAAATCGGCTGGAGTTGTTATTCCTGAGTGTCTTTGCGTTCCCAAAGGCCTCCAGCAGTGGGTTGGACTCCAAGATGATGTCCTTGATGTGCTGCACGTGCTGGCCTCCCCCAGACACCTTGGCCAGGTAGTTCATGATGAACTTGGCCGATACCGTCTTCCCTGCTCCTGACTCACCACTGCAGGGGTACCATAACACTCTAATTACAGGTACTAAACATCTTTGGTGATACAATACAGTAATTAGCAATGTACACTCTTGTACATAAAGAGGATGAAAAGACACACATGCATGTACACATGTATACACACACACACACACACACACACACACACACACACACACACACACACACACACACACACACACACACACACACACACACACACACACACACACACACACATGCATGCACGCACGCACACACACACACACACACACACACACAGTGTTGACAGCCGTCATTGGACCAGCTCTTCACACTGTACTGTATGGTATACAGTGATGACACCATATTGGTATTGCGCAATATACCCACCTGATGATGACACACTGGTTCTCCCTCTCAATTAACATGTTCCTGAACATGTTATCTGCCAGTGCATAGATGTGAGGAGGGTTCTCATAGGTAGCCTGTGTAGAAGGGGGAGGGGGAGGGGGAGGGGAGAGGAGGGGAGGGGAGGAAGGGGGAGGGAAAGGGGAGGGGAGGGGGGGAGGATACACACATGTACACACAAACACACATGCACACACACGCACACTCACATGCACACATATACGTATACAGTGAAAACAGCTGTTACGGACTCACCGCTCCTTGGTACATGTCAACCTCTTTGTCCGTGAAGTAGGGCAGCATCTTGTACGGGTTCACAGCAATGAGCACTGGTCCAATGTAGGTCTGGACACTCCAGTCAAGGGGGCCAACAGTGTATGGGTGTGTGTGAGTTGTCAGTGTGTGGTACGTAGTACAGGGGGTGGGCATTGAATTGTGGTATGTATACAGACAGAGCACACACACACACACACACACACACACACACACACACACACACACACACACACACACACACACACACACACACACACACACACACACACACACACACAGGAAACCAAGCATTGGGTACAACCTATTCACTGCCAACCAAAACCAATTACACGCTTGCATCAACATACCAATGCACAATTACCTGGACTGACAGACTCTCCCACACACCACACACCATTACAGCAGGAATACACAAAGAATTGAAAATAAACCACAGTTTGCTGAAACGAATTTCAAAGGAAGGGTAAATGTTTGGTTCACTGCACTCCTGACATCCTTGTGTTGCAGGGCAACCACTTCCACAGGTTTGTCCCACATACAAACTTGTACAGTGACACTTCTATTCCGGGCACATTTAGAGCAATTTGAGCAAGCCCTAGTAGCTCATTAGAGAGGCGGCCTCAAGTGCCTGTGTATGCACTTCAGAGGTAGTTTAGTACACATCATCATGAGAGAGAGAGATATTCTTACGTCAGAGGTATGTGTGACCTGAATTCAGGCATTCTTTACAAGGTGGCTCCATTACTTTTGATATTGTAACTGTCACAGAATCTTTACCAACGCAGCACACAACTGACACAATACAATGATGTAACACTTAGCAGTGTGTGCTGGCAATGCCGCAGGCTTGTTCATGTTCCTACGACACACACACACCTCACTCCTCGAGCACTCTACCGTAGCCCTAAAGAGTGGCTTTGAACAGCCACACAAAGACATACACTGGGCATGTCCTATTTGTGCTATGAATGCACCCATGATGTGGCTGAAGAGAACCCAGCCAAAAGAAACACATTTAATGGGAACTCCTACAGGACCAGGTGAAGGGACACAAGGTGTATTATTTATACACCAACAATTGGTGTACAGTACAAGTAGTTACTGTTTCTTTTCATTTAGCAACACCACAGCCGCACATACACACACACACACACACACACACACACACACACACACACGCACACAAAGTGAACACACATGCATGCATGCTTGCTTAACGAAACAGGATTCACACGTGGACTCACACGAGGACAGCACAATGAATGGTGAAAGTCAATGAATAGTCAGTTTCAACAGTGCATTCAAATTACGAACAATAGCCACAATCCTTTGGCTTTTGGAACCACACCTCTCCTCCCAAAGCCAGCTCTCTCCTTCCCAGTGTCAGTATTCCTCTACCTCCCTCCTAATCCAATGTAGTCCCTTCCTCAAACCCTCCCCTCCCCTCCTCCCTGCCCCTCCCCTCCCTCCCCACCCCTTCCCTCCTCCTCCCCCTACCACCTACCCCTCTCCCCCTCTTCCCTCCACTCATGAGGTGCTCGGATACATATATCACATCTTCCATCAGTCGTTTCTTGAGATTATCAACAATGGCTGACTCCTGTATCTTTGGTAGGAGAACCATGTCGTCTACACCACTTTGCTTGACATTGCGGCTCTGCCAATGGTACGCCTGCACACACACACACACACACACACGTGCAGAGAGACAGAGGGGAGGGAGGATGACCAGGTAACGTACGTACCACAATGCAGTGGTTGCACAAACACATGCACAACTCAATTGTCCATCCACATCTGAACAGTACTGCCATGGAAGCATACGCACAGACACACGCACGCACGCACGCACAGACAGGTGCTCCCCCATTGCACACACTACAGCAATGTGTACCTAGCTATAGTGAAAATTGCTATAATTGACCCAATACAATACGCCCCCCGTCGCCGGCTAATCAAGGCGCGCCACTGTACCATTTGGTCGCCTTGCACGCACAAATACACAACGAACTCGCCACACACCGCACACACACACGCGCGCGTACCATATCGCCTTGGGTTACTCCACGCCTCAGCGAGCACAGTCCGCGCGAGGAGGCAGTTAGGAGCGGGCGTGAGGGCTTGTTCGTTTGGCGAATACGTAGCGGGCCAAGATCAGCTTGCCTTTAGACTCCGTGGTACTGGTAGAAGGGCCCTCGCACGAGACAACAGCAATCGGTAAGGGTGCAAGGAGACCCTCTCTCCACCAACTGTACTAGACCTGCTATGGACCGATGGCCAAATATGGCCAGAACACGTGTGGTTTGGGCAGTCTCCAAACGCAAATCCCGATTTCCATTATAGAACCGTACTCGCCCACGCAACGCAATAAGTGCGCTTATCGCGCTAGCGTGCATGTCCGGCAGTGTATGCGCCATGCGATCGCCTCTGTCAGTGTGTGAACTGTCACTGTCAGACTTCTAGTCTATACGCATCTGTACCTTGAGATGTGTTTGGTAGATACGAATTAATATTAAATCGTTGTGGAAGGATTTGTGAGCAGTTTGTGTTTGATTTGACACGCACACGCACACGTCGTTCGCTGTCGATGTTCGTATAATAGCCCCCTCCATCGGATAGGGCTTGCTGTGAGTATGTTTATGATCCCTTGTGGATGTGCAGGTAAGCGTGTTCCAGTTTTCGTCTTTCAGCGTTCGACAGTCGCTGGGAAGCCGAGAAGATGGTGAATTGATTGCCACAAATTGCAAGTCCGAATACCTTCAACCTCAATCTTCACTTTAAGCAATGTTGCCAACAACTTCCAAGACGTTCGCATGGTAACTTAAACACCCAGGCTGTCGGCATGCGCGTATCATTAAAGATCATTAAAAGCCTCTCTTCCGCTTTGGTGCGCTTGTAATTAGCGCATGCTCATAAGCGCCTCATCCGGTATGTGGCGCACTACACCAACTTCCTATCACGTTTGTCTTCTCCGGAGCCTGGCTGTAGCGGTAGTGAGTTCTTGTCCAAAGTAAGACCGTCCTGGTGAAGTTGCACTGTCGAAGAAGCTGTCTGGAATGTCCTCTCTTTACGACGGGTCGGTGGAATTCAAAGGAAGAGGGGTGAGTTTGGCGCGCTTAGCTAGTTAGGTGCTGGGGTCCGTTGAAGTAATTAGCTTGACAATTCAGCTGATTGGAGCGTGAGCGTGGCGGGCTGCACGTCGACGCGCACACCCTGTGTTAGCGAGGCAATGAGCGTCGCATTCGTATGCAACCAGCAAACCTCTTTTTGAAGACACCCCGAAGTCCGGCCACCTCTCTAACGAGGACGTTGCTGTCTCAGCTACGCAAAGATGTGCAGTAAACTTCCTCTAAATACGGATACCTCACTGGAGGAAGGCAATTGGGCCGGTCCCAATGGTGTCCGGAGTAACGCTTCAACTCTTATTCCCTAAATCAGAGGCGCTCCAGTAGATACTGAAGCCTAAGATAGAACTGCGTATGGTGCCAAGTACTACACGCTCGGATGCACGTTAAGTGGTGCTGCTTGCTCTGCTGTAGTTGTGAAACTGAGTGTAGTCTCTTGTCAGCCGGACAATGAGCACAACTTGTAATGAATACCACTTCATTGTGGCCCATACTTTAATTAATGCACACACAGAAGAAACCTGACAGCACACACACACACTGCCCAATGAGCTGTGCTTGTGGCATAAGTTGGAGTTGAATCGGTCACTTCCAGATACATGTAAACACAGTACAATGGAACAGTGGAGATTTATTCAGAGTGAGAAATGTGTGACGGGATTATCTTCAGAGCTTCAGTTTGTGTTGTCTTCTTTGAATTCTATGATTGCTAGCATTTAAGATCTACTTCTTGTTCTCACCATGTGTTCCTCTTGGTGTTGGCTTGCCTGTGTGAAGCACACAGTGGGGACTCCACTGTGCACTAGTGTGTGTGTGTGTGTGTGTGTGTGTGTGTGTGTGTGTGTGTGTGTGTGTGTGTGTGTGTGTGTGTGTGTGTGTGTGTGTGTGTGTGTGTGTGTGTGTGTGTTAACACTGTGCAGCATCACTGGGTTTGTTGAAAGCATGTGATGAATGTTGGGTACCAGAGGTGTGTGTGTGTGTGTGTGTGTGTGTGTGTGTGTGTGTGTGTGTGTGTGTGTGTGTGTGTGTGTGTGTGTGTGTGTGTGTGTGTGTGTGTGTGTGTGTGTGTGCTGAATTGCATGTGCGTGTGTGTGCGTCTGCACACATGCTGTGTGTGTATTGTGTATATTGGTTAAAATTGTCATTTTCATTTGTAAAGTGTGTTTTGCAGTGTTCAGCTGTTGAGCCACCAGGTCACCCACACACACGGCGTGTGAGTCGTCTTTGAAGTTGCATTAACATTGAATGTTTGGGTGTGTGTGATATACGTTCCATTACTAGTTCATTGGCAACATTTAATATGTAATGATAGTGTAAATATTAGTATTAGTAGTAATATTAGTGCATACATGTTACTGTAGTATTTGTATTAGTAAGTGTTATAGTGTTACTAGTATAATGATGCATTTTGCTTAATGTGTGTGTTCCCACTTGGAAACAATGTGCTTTCCACACAGACATGCTCTTTCCACCATGAAAGTACCCCAGCTGAATTGGTTGTTGTTGTGGGCTGCATCAAAATAGGGATTTCCCCACCATTTTGAATTTTATGTAGCAAGGTAGTGTGTTCTCATGCTTGCCTATAGACCCACAATAAAGAAATTCCTTTGTGTGTTTAGAGGTGTGAATACGAATTCTCAGACCTTCAAGTGAATACAACAGTGAAGCCTGTGTAAGATGGCTAACCACTTGTTGGTCAGTTCTAATTGGCCTTTATAGCGAGGTGATTGGATAACAGAAGTAATCTGCAATGTTTTGGTGCCATGTTAGTGCTATTTGGAGGTAAGTTGGAGGATGGCTGTTTTAGAGAGGGCATGGCTGTATTATAGAAGAATACTGCAATGTTTTAGTGCTATTTGGGGCCAGGAAGGCTGTCCGTTATAACGAGATGACTGCATTGTAATAGTGACTACAACAAGCTTCGTTGTACTGTGTAAGTGATGTGAGCAGTGTAGTAAGGGAGTGGCTGAGAGAGGTTATTGAGAGGCATATCCCATGACAGTGTAGCAGATGGTTAGGGGTGTATGGGTTCCATGACACACCTTACCTTTAGTGTGAGATGGTGTGTATTGTCACACCTGCTGTCTTTGTGGGGCTTGCCATTTGCCCCATTTGGCCAATGTCTCTCAGATGGTGTGAGTGGACTAAAAGGCAACCTTTGACAGCTGCTACATCACTTAGACAGCAGCTGCAACGGACAGTGGTGGTCGGATGACATGTGTGGTAGTATTAAATGCTGTAGGTGTTGAATGGTGTGATGTTGTGTGTGTGTTGTGAAAGTAAGTAAGCATTGTCAACTGTTTATAGTGATGCCAATCATTGGTTTTGGGTGTGTATACGTAAGTGCGTGTGCATGTGTGTGTGTGTGCAGGTTTGTGCGTGTGTGTGTGTGTGTGTGCATGTGTGTGTGTGTGCGTGTTTGTGCGTGTGTGTGTGCGTGTGTGTGCGTGTGCATGTGTGTGCGTGTGCATGTGTGTGTGTGTGCTTACTATTATATGTATCTTTCATACATGTGCCTTAATCACATTCTGAACCATTATTGCACAACATCATGATAGTGACAGTGGTGATGAGGCCCACCTGATACAGTGTAATCTCCATTTCTTGTGTAGACACACCTCCTAGACCAGCCAGTTAGTACAGCTACAAAGTTCCAATGTCCATTAGCTTGTTAGCCAAGGCTGTGTGTGTGTACCATTTTCACGTACTGTCTGCCTCTCGCGGCAGTTGTTCCCATGCCACTACTATGAGGTGTAAACGTTTAAAAAGCAGTTCTGTCATTCCTGTCATACTTGCCATGTAACACGATGCCGGCTTGTCAATGGGAGGATTAGGGTGGCATTGTGCGTGGGACTTCCCTGTGCTTCACCTTACATCATCTAATGAGACTCTTACACTTCTCCTGCACGTTGAGACTCCCTGCACCGTGTGTGCCTGGCAAATTTGTCATTCAGCGCTCCTCAAGGATGTGCTGTAGTCCTTCAAATGTGCTCTGATACTGGTGTGCCCTATTGTTCAAATCTTCTCTTACCACTGAAGAATGTGCTGATTGCCAGGGGGACTGTGATCCTCTGAACCCTTGGGCTTCACTGTCTGCAAGCATGCAGTCTTAGGGGCAGCTAGACCTGTCAACAGTCTGATGTCATGAGGGGCATTGTTTAGCATTTGAGATGGTCATGATGCAGTGCTGGTGAAATGATAGCCAGTCAAGTATAGTGTGTTTGTGTGTGTGTGTGTGTGTGTGTGTGTGTGTGTGTGTGTGTGTGTGTGTGTGTGTGTGTGTGTGTGTGTGTGTGTGTGTGTGTGTGTGTACGTGTGTTGAAGGATAAGGGAGCCCATGTGCTACTGAGCATGCTCATTATGGGGTGGTAGCCATGTACTCAACTGTAGCCAGGGAGGTGTTCTAGTCTGAGTTGAACGAATGTCGATACCCCATGTCGCTGGAGTTGTTTGTTAGTCGCTAATGGTAAAGTTTGTAATGGGCACTAATGGTGGATTTCTGTTGTGTCACAGTAGGAGTGTGTGCGTTTGTGCTTGTGTATGTGCATGTGTGTGTGTGTGTGTGTGTGTGTGTGTGTGTGTGTGTGTGTGTGTGTGTGTGTGTGTGTGTGTGTGTGTGTGTGTGTGTGTGTGTGTGTGTGTGTGTGTGTGTGGTTTGAGAGAATGTGTGCCATCCATCAGAATGACACTGAATATGAAGTAGAGCATCTGTATCCGTTACATGTGCTCGTTACTTCCTGGTGGAGTCCAAGTGTACAGTATTTCCTTACCACCTTCATTAAAAGGGCCCTACCTACTGTAGTTCTCTTAATGACTTGTTTTCATGCTAAATTGATTTGTGGTTCACCTCAGTGCATTGAAAGTTGACGAGTGCTTCTGTGTGAGGTGTGCAGTGAATGGCTTTCATCTTGAGACCTAATGCCTACAAGCAAGCAGAGTTGTTTTGTATATTGCATTGTGTACTAGTGTGTGGTGTGTGTGGTGTGTGTGTGTGTGTGTGTGTGTGTGTGTGTGTGTGTGTGTGTGTGTGTATGTGTGTGTGTGTTTGTGTGAGTGTGTGTGTTTGTGTTTGTGTGAGTGTGTGTGTTTGTGTTTGTGTGAGTGTGTGTGTGTATGGGTATGTGTGTGCATGTGTATTCATTCCTCTCTGTGTGTGGACTGTGTGAGTTGTTTGTTTCCAATTCAGGTGCTTTCCATTTAGAGCCTTTAATGCAAACACTGTTGACTTCTTTCAGTTTCATACTACACTTTTTAACTGTGGGACTGGGGCTACGTGTGGGACTGGGGCTACGTGTGGGACTGGGGCTACGTGTGGGACTGGGGCTACGCGTGGGACTGGGGCTACGTGTGGGACTGGGGCTACGC
The DNA here is from genome assembly GCA_964019415.1 of Ianthella basta. Classification (NCBI taxonomy): domain Eukaryota; kingdom Metazoa; phylum Porifera; class Demospongiae; order Verongiida; family Ianthellidae; genus Ianthella; species Ianthella basta. The sequence goes on from OZ025884.1 coordinate 1,302,175, forward strand.
GTGTGGAGCAGCAATGATAGCCAGTCAAGGCGTGTGTGTGTGTGTGCATGTCCTAGTAGTTTGACCTCAATGCTGTGGGGTTGACATAACAGGCAGAGGGATTCCCCTGACACTGATTGAAGCCAGCTGACTCATCATGTGTCCAAATTCCAAGGTGTCATAGTATAGTGAGTCATATGACAGAGAGATAGGCCACCACATCTGTGTATTTGTACACTGGCAATGATGTCACTCATCACACAGCTGATGTAACACATCGTTTGAATTAAATTGAATGCTACTTTCCTGAACTAGCACCTATGTAAACTTGCTCCAAGCTGTGATCTTTGTCTCTTCTCCCCCCTCCCTCCCCTCCCCAGGGCTGGAGGAAGGCACATGGAGTAGTTACTCGGGGAAAACTTGACTTGTTTGATACAGGCCAATCAGTAAGTCAGTGTGTTGACTTAGGGATGTTGTGCTAATACTGTAAGCACTTGATTTGATGATATGCTGTATCACATATGAAGCACCTCTGCTGCAAGACCACCTCTCTACAGAGACCAGTCCCTCAGCCTCCCCATTGTGTATTCCACCACACATGAAGCACCTCTGCTGCAAGACCACCTCTCTACAGAGACCAGTCCCTCAGCCTCCCCATAGTGTATTCCACCACACATGAAGCACCTCTGCTACAAGACCACCTGTCTACAGAGACCAGTCCCTCAACCTCCCCATAGTGTATTCCACCACACATGAAGCACCTCTGCTACAAGACCACCTGTCTACAGAGACCAGTCCCTCAACCTCCCCATAGTGTATTCCACCACACATGAAGCACCTTTGCTACAAGACCACCTGTCTACAGAGACCAGTCCCTCAACCTCCCCATAGTGTATTCCACCACACATGAAGCACCTTTGCTACTAGACCACCCCTCTACAGAGACCAGTCCCTCAACCTCCCCATAGTGTATTCCACCACACATGAAGCACCTTTGCTACTAGACCACCTCTCTACAGAGACCAGTCCCTCAGCCTCCTCATAGTGTATTCCACCACACATGAAGCACCTCTGCTACAAGACCACCTGTCTACAGAGACCAGTCCCTCAGCCTCCCCATAGTGTATTCCACCACACATGCAGCACCTCTGCTACAAGACCACCTGTCTACAGAGACCAGTCCCTCAACCTCCCCATAGTGTATTCCACCACACATGAAGCACCTCTGCTACAAGACCACCTCTTTACAGAGACCAGTCCCTCAACCTCCCCATAGTGTATTCCACCACACATGAAGCACCTTTGCTACTAGACCACCCCTCTACAGAGACCAGTCCCTCAACCTTCCCATAGTGTATTCCACCACACATGAAGCACCTTTGCTACTAGACCACCTCTCTACAGAGACCAGTCCCTCAACCTCCCCATAGTGTATTCCACCACACATGAAGCACCTCTGCTACAAGACCACCTCTCTACAGAGACCAGTCCCTCAACCTCCCCATAGTGTACAGTATATCCAACCCAGTAACCACCTGCATATAGAGACCAATTCACTAAGAGACTCCCTCCCAGTACAGTAGTCCTACACATGTGGCTGATGGCCCATTACTGCTCCTCTGTGTTTGGGTTTGTAAATGGATTGCTGCTGGCCTCTACTGACTGGAGGGGCTTCCCATTAGACCACTTGAGCGGCTTCTGTTAATTACTTCCTGTTTTACTTTATAGCAGAGGCACACGGGCTTTTATTCTGGGAAAACCTCAGGTTTCTATTTTTGGAAGCAGGCTGATGACATCACCTATCAATTGCATCCTCCATTGTCTTTGATCTGTTGTATGCCATGCCTCCAGTGTGTAATGAGGTTGTCTCCCGTCTCCTATTCAGCTGTTACACACAGTGATTTTGACTCCCACAAGCAAATTCAATAATGGGAAGACCAAGAGGAAGGAATTTCATTTTGACATTGTTACAGCCATGTCGGAGCACCATTTTAGGGTGTGTGGTGTGTGTGTGCGTTTGTGTGTGTGTGGGGGGGGGGGGGGGGGGAGGGGAATACATTCTAATGACTGAAGGGGTTCAATACTTTTAATCCTTGATGATCTCCTTTGTCCTCTCACTCACCCTCCTTGTCCCTCCTCTCTCCCTCTCCCTCCTCTCCCTCCTTTCCTTCCTCTCTCCCTCCTCTCTCTCCCTCTCTTCATCCCTTCTCTCCCTCCTCTCTCCTCCCTCTCCTCGTCTCTCCTCTCTCACCCTCTCTCTCCTTGCCCTCTCTTCCCCCTCTTGTTTTGCCCTCATTCTGTATATTTTCCTGCAGGTGGAATCAGATGCAGAAAGGAAGTTGTGGGGGGATTACATCAGAATGGCAATGAAGGTAAAGATAATTATCTAGATGTGGGGTCCCAAAGGGGTCAAAGTACATACGATCATAATCTTATAGCAGAGGGTCTGCTAGTATGTGCTGTTAGTGTTTAGTGTAGTGTGGTGTGATGGGATGTTGTGAGGTGCACACACTTATGAAGTGTGCATGCAGTGTGTGGTGCCAATGTGTGGTGTGTTTGCTATGCCTGCCTCCCCTCCTCCCCGCTCACTGTGAGCTGGCCCATGTGATTTTCATAACGTGTCAACATTACGTGTGACATGTGTGCCCTCCACAACACAGCAGTAGATTCTCCCTGCTAGAAACTTGGCCATGTCTTGTGCTTGCTTGCTTCAATCAAGCCTCCCCCTGTATGCCTTCACTCCTCCCTCACCGTTCCTCTTCCTAGCCTGATGACTACAGCAAGTCAAACACGCTGCCTGCGCGTCGTAAGGGCCAGCTAAGTCCTAACCCTTATGTCACTGACTTCCGCACCGCAACCAAGGCAGCAGAAGGGTGCTATGACACTCCTGTACCACACAACGCACACCCTACGGAGCCTACACGTCTAGGGAGCCCCACAGACAGTGGCTTTGAAGGTGATGGGAGTGGGGGAGGACAGTTCTCTCGGGCGGAGATGTGGCAGTCACCGGGGTTAAGTGATGATGGTGTGGTGCGGCATGTGATACCAACGAGTGCCAACAAGACCCCCCTCAAACCGTCAGGCCAAGGTACACGCAGCGCTGGGAGCTCGCCTTTCACCAGTCCTGGCACCAGTGCAGATGGGACCTTCCACAGACTGAACAAATACAAGTTAGTGCACCAGTGTGGTGTGGTGTAGTGTGGTGTGTGGTGTGGTGTGGTGTAGTGTAGTGTGGTGTGGTGTGGTGTAGTGTGGTGTGGTGTGGTGTGGTGCAGTGTGGTGTGGTGTGGTGTAGTGTGTAATGTAGTGGAGTGGTATGGAGTGGAGTGGTGTAGTGTGGTGTGGTGTGGTGTAGTGTGTAGTGTAGTGTGGAGTGGTGTGGTGTGGTGTAGTGTACAGCAATGTCCTTTGAAAGTATACGCATTGCTTTCCCTAAACAAGTTTGTGTTTGTTTGTGAACAGACAAGTACACAAATTAGCTGTGTTTACTGTCTTTGTCTAACCTGCTGTATGATTAGAGGCACTGCAACAAGTGTTTAGTGTTACTAGATGTGAACAAGCATGAGCAGGCACTCTAGTGCAAGTACACATGTACCGTAGCAAGATTTACTCGTCCCTCTCCCCTCCCCCTCCCCTCCCCTCCCCTCCCCCTCCCCTCTTCCCTAACCTTCACCCCTCCTCCCTCACCTTTCACCCCTCCCCCTTCCTCTCCCCCTTTCCCCCTCCCCACTCCCCCTCCTCCCTCCCCCTTCACCCCTCCCCCTTCCCCTTCCCCCTTCCCTCTCCCCCGCTCCCCCTCACCCCCTCCCTCTCCCTCTGTATACAATACTCTTAGATGGTATCTCGGAGCCATGACACGCGATGATGCGTCAGCTTTGCTGATGAAGGAGAAGGGATGTGTGTTTGGACTGAGAGAGAACAACAGGGGGAGCCATGTTCTCAGCATCAAGTGAGCAGTCTGTGCACCTCCACACAGTGCATCGATCCACACATAAACCTCACATTTTACCTTCAAGTGACTGGTGGAGAATGTGTAGGATAGTGAGAATACCACTGTGGACACTTTAGAACAAAACAGATGGTTACATATTTAACTTCACATGAGAGAATTTTTGACCAGTATCATTTAACAGATTTTTACTAAAATGCGTATACTTCTAAACTGTCATGTTTGTTGTTGTTGATTGTTGCTTCTAACCATATTTAGGAAACTGGACAAGCCGAGCAACAGTTATAAGGTATCTCACCACCTCATCAAGACCGAGGGAAATGATTACAGGATTGATGGAATCACTGTGAGTGGCATGGCCTGCATATGTTTGTACTGGGACTGGAGCACAGCACAGAGGTAGCACTTCTGCTAGTGACCACACCTCACTCTGCAGTCACCCTCTGACACACACAGACCTTCTCTCCCAGCCTGTTGTACCACTGCGGACACCAACTCTACCACAGTCCATCAAGTGCACTTTGGGTTGTGTGTTCACTCTCTCCTCTTTGATATTCCCTGTAGGCTTTCTCGGGATCAGACATTCTGGATCTTTTGAAGAAGTTCATGGAACACTGCCCTGACTCTCCCCCCCTGGGTGGGAGCCTGAGCGCAGTCAAGGAAGGGATGGATGAAGAAGACCCGTTCTATGACTATGCTTGGGATCCAGGTTAGCCGCCCTAGAAATAGTCTATGAAGGGTGCACAGGACCACTAGTCATTTGAGGAGTTTGGCAAAATACGTACAATTCCTTGGCCTTGTCCCTGACTCATATTGTAATTGGCCTGCAGTCCTCAGAAGTGGGCTGGGACAGTAGGCACTGTCCTCTTTAGAGAGGTGTCCTTATTTCGGAGGTAGTTTAGTCAACATCCCATGTAGCAGGGACAGTAGGCACTGTCCTCAATAGAGAGGTGTCCTAACTTAAGGGCCCTTTATGAGGAGGTCCACTGTACTAACCCCATCTTCCTCATCTGTGCTTTACAACAGAACAGATGGGTGACATGATTAAGCAGAGACTGAAGGAGCAAGCACTGGCTGAAGGAGGGGAGTACGTTGGAACAAAGGATAAGGGAGGCTCTGACAAGGCCAAGTATAACCGTGCACGAGAGCCTTGGCAATCACCCACTCATGCCCCTCAAAAGAGCGCCTCCCAAAAGAAGCAACTCGGCAGAGGTGGAGCAGGTGCTGAGCCAAGACGGACCTCCACCTCTCAACAGTCAGCAGACAACTTCATGGCCGACCTTAACAAGAAATTGGGCAAAGTGAAGACATCAGAAGGCAAAGGCAAATCAGGCAAGAAGCCCCCTCCACCCCCTGGCAAACCACAGCACCTGCGACCCGAGGAGAACCAGCCCTTATATGGTAATGCAGATGCTGAGAGTGCTCATGTGTACGGCAATGTTGATTTTGGAGATCAGATCTATCAGAACACAGAGTTTGAAACTAACCAGCGAAGCGGAGTCACCAAGGAAGTTCCTAGGAAGGTTCCTCGCGCGCACAAACCAGGCAAGCCCGGTCCTGCACCCGCCCTTCCCCAGCGCCTCCCTCCAACTGTTCCTCCTAGAGAAGATGAAGACTTCTACGATAACATGGATGGGGACGGAGAGATCTACGAAGACATGAACGCTGATGAAGATGAAGACATGTATGTTGTGCCTAATCCCGGAGAGGAGGAGGAGGAGGATGACGGGTACTGAGGCACCAGCCATGCGTGTCCTTCAACACAACACTCTCCTCACACCATTCACCACTATATATCACTGTTTGTCTCACACATTAGTTTTAACATAGAGCTATGTGTACTCGTATGCATGCATGTCCCGAGTGTGGTTGTGTGTTGTTTTCAGTGCTGGCGGTGTCTGTATCTGGTATACAGCCCCTCCAATATGCTGCACTGTGCGTCTTAGCTCAAGTTTCAACACAAATGGTTCTCTTCAGTGAAGTGTGTCTGTAATACACAGTTTGGTCTCTTTTCACAATTTGCAGTAATGAATGATTTAATGACAGTTGTCATTATTTTATTTTTGACTTTTTTGTACAACTTTGCTGTTTTGTAGCAGATCACCCTACAAGAGGCTTATGAGTGGATAATGGTATTTAATGAAAGTCTCAGTGATTAATTATGGTGAATATTAAACGATATATATAAAGAAATTGCAGCAGTGGTGATGTAGAAAGTAAGTAATTGATCCTCCAATGAATGTGTCAATGGAATGAGATGGCAGCAAAGAGGGTCTCTGCAATATTAAGTCAGTCTAGCTAGCATAAAGAGTTCCCAAATCAATGCACATAACAGTACCAGAAAGGATGACAGCCTCGTACCCAAGGCTAGAAGGATGAGGTGAAGGAAATACTGGAAGTAGTATTTTGGAAGCTGTCTGTCCACCTCCATTCCTTCCCTCATCCTCTACACCCTTCATCTCCCTCTCTCCTCATGATCACATCTCCATTTCTACTTCCTTTCCCTTCTATCTCCCTCTTCCCCATCCTCCCCTCCCCTCTTCTCCAGATCCCTTCCCCTCCCTTAATTAGCTCCCTCGCTGTGCCTTCCTTCTGAAGATCTTATTCCCTCAATTCATCCCCTCCCCTCCTATGTAGTAATGACCAGTACCTTGTAGACCTCTGGTGCTGTTGACCGGTGTGCATGCACATGGACTGGGTGCATGACAGGAATCCTACAGTATTCCGCAGTGTACTCACGAGTACCATTACATGGGTAATGAGGGCTCAATTGTTCCAGTTCCAGACTATTATCACAACAACACAAGGACACTTGGACAACAAGAATAAATATAAATGTGCTACATTTCCACAGATAATGCTGTGTGTTGATATTTCTAAAAGACACTAGCCAAAGGGGATCAGGTATCAGACGTTTCGGCAGCACTACGGCTGCCTTCATCAGTGATTATAATGACACTTACAAGCAGGTGAATAAATAGGGGGGTGGTCACGTGAGGCATTGGTGTTTACAGGAAAAGCATACATCATGTAATGTCTCTAGTGTTTACAGAATTAAGCATACATCATGCAATGTCTTTAACCGGAACAGGGGTTAAAATAATAAGCGAAAGTGAATGTGTGATACATTGTACAGTGATCATGACAAAAACAACTGACATTCACGTACAGAAGAGTTGCTGACATTGACAGTTAGTGCAGTGTTTTCGCACAGTGTTCCTCTCACTGACTCCACTAACTTCTTCCGTACTTCCCCCAGTGCCACTTCTGTTAGTAGGAGGTTCTTACTGAACCCAGCAGCCAGGGCTTTGCTAACTGTGGCATTTTCTTCCACATCCATCTTCACCTTGACTACTTGAGCACAACTGGCTGCCTCCTCCAGCCGTGCCCAGTCCTCTTCACTCAACTCCCACTCCTCCTGTAGGTACAAAACACAACACAGGGGTACTGAGGTGACACCTTACAAGAACAACAAACACTGCACTATTGGTATTCAGGGATAGGTTCAGTCTCCTCCACAGCCCACTTCCGACTACCATTTTATAAATGGCCCGAAAGGTGGTCTAGTATCTTTGGGCCGATTCCTTGGCTCACCTCAATGTATCTCGAATACTTCTGGCCAATCAGATTACCGCTTGGTCATGTGTCTCCCAAAAACCACGTGCGAGCCTCATACATGAAGATATATAGGGGATGAGTCTCAAATGTTCGTTTTGGATCATGGATATTCCACAGAACTTGATCCCAATTGTGGTATCCATAATCCAAAAAGGCTAGAGCTCTTATGACCTTGAGACTTATCCCTATACAGCTTCATGTTCAGGCTCACGCGTAGATTTGGAAATTGGCCCAAAGATACCAGACCACCCTTCCTGTGGCCATTTTGTTAGCAGACGTGGTGGACTGGGAACAAGAGTACAGCCCTAGTAGGTTGCTGATGGACACAAAATGGCTGTCCAACAGCCACATGAGATGGGTGAGTTACATGCACCTACTTTGGGTGAAGTCCACATCTACACACACATGCGATGACAACAATCAATGGGCACAGTGAATGTGTGCAATCACAATGCAATGTGTGTCAAACACCAACTCCGTAATTAGCTACACTAGGTACACATTTTATGATGAGAATGAATCATGAGCAGAATCACAGCGGGGGGAGGAGTTCAACAGACAGGATCGACTCTCAATCACTGTGCATAGTTTGGAGTAATTGTGTCTATAGTAAATGAAACTTGGCATAGAGGGGTGGATGTTAACACACACACACAATCACTATCAGTCTCTGGACCATATAATTGGGAGTCCTGTCCATTGGACTCCTCCCCCTGCTGTGATTGCACAATAGACCACCTTGTAAAGAAGCCTTAGCAGGGAGGGGGATATAAACACTCAGGGGATACCCCTAAATATATGTAAGCTACAGTATTTGACACACACACGGACACATAGTACAGTGATTACTGTACTACGTCTCCATGTGTGTGTGGCAAATACGTAGTTAAGTAACTAGCACTGATGTAGCATGTGAATAGGTGTACACTGTACATACCCAGTGTGGGTCCCTCACTGTGACACTGTCAATGGGGGAGCCTCTGTGTGACAGTGACTGCAGCACTGGAAAAGTGTTGATGAAACGAATGGCAAGCGTCCTCAACTGTGGCATGGTCTGGACACAAGTGGCCACTGCTGAAGATGTCTCACCACAGGGTGGCCGACGATCTAAGGTATAAAACCACAGCAATCATTGAGATCTGCATGACAGTGCACACAAGATTGAATGGGGTTGACCTTGAGGGGCTTCACAAACAGCTAGGACTGCTACACATTCATTTACACTTGACACATGTACACCACTCCATTGAACTCGACTTAGTAGAATGGGGTGATTGGACATTGCTTTGACAAACACTCCATGCATTGCCTCAACATCAAACTGTTGTTAAGTGATAGTGGTTGCTAAGTGACAGCTGCAAATACTACTCAGCATATCCCCAAATGAGCAACACAGCATACACTAATTATACACAACCAAATCACTGATTGTAAACAACCAAAACATTTTGAGGGTGTAAGGGCAGCATTACTAAAACGCAGAATACGGAATAGCAGAATAATCAAATAACGAAGTAACAGAATAGCAGAATAGCGGAATAACGGAATAAGATATTAAAATGGCAGATGACTCGTACGCAAACAAGTCTCGCTAGCATGTGTTTCATCCCCACCCCCACCCCCACCTTCAATTGATCCCTCCACTACCCCTACCAAAAGCCTGCCTGGTACTGGGTGTGGGGACAAGATATATGGTATACACGTAGCTATCGTTGCATCAAGACATAAGATAGGATCAAACTCTACTTCGGTGAGTGACGGAAGCTCTGCCGTTGAGTGGATAGTGGGTTGTACAGAGCCTTTCTCTAGTTTTTAGTGTGAGGAAACTGCGATTATCTGCTGTTTTCATTTGAAGTAGCATTTCTGCGCAAGCCACTTCCAAAGAGTTGTCAATATACCCATTTCCCTTCATTTCATTCGAAATTCAAACCTTTCTAGGCAGAAGCACATGCCAGCAAGACTTGTCTGCATATGAGTCATCCGCCACTTTAATATCTTATTTCGTTATTCCGTATTCCGCGTTTAGTAATGCCGGTGTAAGGGTGGCAAGGGGAGGGGCAGTGCTTCCAATGTATGTGCATGTATGGGCCCAACCCATACATGTACATACCCCTATGTGGTATAGAATAGTTAGAGGCATGCATGTAGTGATAGGCTCACCTTCAACATCAAGATCTGTTATAGAACAGTTGGATTTGACTCCAGTTAGTACAGGGAGGAGTACGGTGCTGTTACCATACAGTTTAAGTCTCTTCAGCTGACAGTGGGTAACCTTCTTTTCCAACACACTGCAGTCACCCTGCACACATAACATACAGTGACAACAGTAAGAGAACAGATGGAGCATTCATACACTCGGGAAGTCAAACAGAGCTATAGGTCTAGCGTGGTCACTGACAAATGTCCATGATGTAATGTGATGCACCTCAAACTGGTTCATAAAATTCACCTCAGAGTGGGAGTAAAACGGCACATGTTATGCACTCAAACAACTCAAGTGTAGAAAGAAGCAGCATAAATAGGAGGAAGCCACACAGTGTATTCCTGATAACCGCTCCTTCAGAGTCCACACCACATAACTATATACTAGTCCAATGCAAGGCATTGCGGGGGTGAGCATATACACACATACATAGGTACATACAGCCATGTACACACACACACATGTATATATACATGCATAGCTACATGCATGCACATTTTCTGCAATATCTTGTTTAATACTGTACAGGAAGAACAAAGGTATTCGAATATGTAAGAGTAATGAAATAGCTCAGACACATTGTCAGGCATTTCAGCACTTCTAAAATAGCCAAGCAAGAGAAAATGAGGATAGTATTCGCTCCGTTTACCTAAGATACGTAGCTAGCTAGCCTACCTGTGCAGGACCACCGCTGTACCTGCACTTCAGTGTCTGCTTGACTACAAGCGACATCAATTTCCCTGTCTTTTGCCTGCTTTGCAGTTTCTGCCTGTTGCCTAGTTAGGACACATACACTTAATTGCCATTAGCCACACTGCAGCCGCCACACCTATGAGCTCCCTTCTGGTAGCTCAGTGTCGTCACCCCTTGTAGCATAGGGCAGAGGACAGGAAACGTACGAGCGCAATTAGGACAGGTATGGTGTGTGACAAACTAACTGACATTTAGGCCCCAAAGCCAGCCTAGATTGTAGAGTCGGGCTACCTCATGATTTACATAGGGGCTCGTTTCACCTGCCTCAAACAGGTGAACATGCACTACTTACTTCAAAAGCATCTTTGAGGAAAAGTTTCAACTCCTCCAAAGGTTTGTGGTCAAAGACCTCAGCCAGTGCCTCTGAAATGCAGTTTTCTTCCACTGTCAGGTCCAAGCACTTTAGTGACCCAGCAGCCTTACATAGTGATCTAGCATCTAGGGGAAGGGGAACAAGGGAGAATGGAGGAACACAATAGAGACACATCTGACAGCTACACAAAGGGATACAGGCGGAGTTAAGAGACATAGAGTACTTGCTGCCATGGCAACAGGTCATTGTACATAGTCATTTAATCATGCAAATCACCCATTGCCATTGCTAGAGACAACAACTGAAGGGGTCACACATGCACAACCTCCATACTACAGTGGAGTACACTAACAATTAGTGTGGTCTCATTCACTCACCTTCAATGGAGAACCTGTCCACCCATAGTGACAGAGACTTTAAAAGAGGATTGCACTGCACAACTGAACAAACATGATGAAAACTGGTGGGGGGTAAGTAATATAATGATAATGTGTCTAGTTCAGTCAGGTGGTTGCATTTGGTGAGGCAGTGAGAGAGTACCATGGTGTCAAAAGGAGTGAGGGACAAATTAAAGGCAAGACAGCTGTTTAAAAGAGTGACCATGCTCTGGGTGAGAGACTCATTCTGAGACTCAAACAAAGCATGAAATACATACAAAAGATAAGGATTGTCAGAGTCACATTTTGCTGGCAGGTCACTGCCTGTGGCAAAGATGGCCTTGCTGACCTCCGATGACATGAACTGTGTTAGTCCAGCGAAATATCTGAGGACGACGGCGAACTTGGGGTTGTGGCGGTTCTCCCTCCAGAAGGCAGCTTGTTCCGCCTCAGGCAACAGGGAGAGATGGTAAGCACCAAAGAACTCCTGTTTAGTGGTGTGGCTGAAGTTCAGGGTGCTGAATTTTGCATAACCGGATTCCTGGCTGGCATGTAAGTGGAGGAGGCCACTGAAGGAGGATTCATCCAGGGGCTGGTGAGGAGGGATGGAGAATAGGGGGCGCACATCAGCTTCTTGGAAGATGTAGTCAGGTGGTTCCTGGGTGAGACCTTTGAAGGCGAGAACACCGAGGGATGACAACAGGTACTTCACATCTGGTGGGAGGTCAGTGAGAGATTGGCTAATTTGGTAATCTCTCCTATCCTTCTTTTGTTTCTCTCGAGTGACAATCCTGGCAATGTAGGACTTGTAGCACTCGGTCATGGTTGCAGGGAACACCGACCTGCCTGCAACACCGTGTTCGTAGATAGAACAGAAGATCAGTAAATTCATAGGAATATAGGCTCCTCCCATGAGGTCTGGACGGGCCATCAGATCGGATAACATGGCCTCCCCTTTGTCTGGCTCACTCTTGAAGAACTCTTTCACATACGACTTCACTGCTTTGTCCTCAAATCCGAGAAGCTCGTAAAAGAGAGTGCTGTGCTCTTGTAGAAGGGGGCACCCGCCGGGACGCGTGGACACTATGAAGTGTGCTTGGGGAAGCAGACGACCTTCCATGAGGCCTGACAGGAGGGATCCCTCGGGACTGTCCATAAGACCACGCACTTCATCTGCACCATCCAAGATAATGAGAATGTTGCTTCCTTGGCACTGCAGCAGTTCCTGAATAGCATCAGCACAGCGGGTCTTGTCGGGGATGTAGTACTGGAGGAGACTCTCCAGACTACAATCATACGGGGTGGTGCTGCTTTTCAGAGCTTGTGACACGGCCCTGTCACGCAGTGGGAAGTAAAGGACAAGGGAGAAGTCACTCGGCTCATCATTGGCCACTTTCTGACACAGGTGTTTGAGGAAAGTGGTTTTACCAGTGCCAGGCTGTCCATACAAGATTCGGTTTTGCTGGGTTCCTGCTCGAAGAAAGTCATCGACTGTCACTTGTTCAGTCGCTCCCTTTGACAGTCGTACGCCACAGTCACGGTATTGTTCTAGGAAAGTTCCCTGATCAAGGTCTCCCTTCTTTCTCACTTTAGGGGCACTCTTCAGTACAGCTACTTTAGTGTACTGTACCTTCCGTGGGCCCTCAGTGAGGGACAGCCGCTGGTAACTCTGGTAAGCAAGCTTCCTCACATGTTGGAGTGGCTCTGGGAGGGCAGGACACACCTTCACCTGCAGGGGGTGTGGAGGGGTGATAGTGAGGATGGGAGAGGGTAGGGGATAGCTGGTGTGTTTAATTGTCAGCAATAAAGTGGAGTTCATGGCACACTGTGAACTGACACAGGAGGCGGGACATGAACATCACTGCATTGGCATACGCATATGGGACATGTCTGATTTGTTTACACAAGGAAATATGACACCTGAAAGGTGTGAATTCCTGTGTTGCCATGGCTACGCGAGCATTGTCACGTGTTATCCGCGTGATTTGACAGGAAGTTCTGGAAGAAGTCGCTTCAAAACATAGTTTACTGCATTGACATAGGTGTCAACCATACAGTGGACCACAGAGGGACAAAGTACAGTACTGTGCATGAAAGTGGGGGGTTCATTGAAATGGTGGGACTGAATCATGCAGGGTAATCTTTGGGTCAGAATCTGCCAACACATGTGTAAGAGAAGTTAGAGAACGTGTGACTCACAGCCTGTCTAGAATTCATCAAAATCAGACAAAAGGAGCAAAAGTGGGAAAGCAGGACAGTGGGACAGTGGTATATCTAACTAGGTCATTGACACCTGTGCGTTGTATAGTGTTGTGTACTGTTAGTTGGATGTGCACTAGTGACATAAACCAGTAACTGCCAACAATGCCATACACAGAAGTATGATAGAATGGAGCAAATTGTGTTCACACATGTGTACACCCACACTAACACCATAGGTCTATGCTTACACACAACACATGCAAACTTGCACTACACTGGATGAGGTACGTGTACAGGTGATTGAGAGAGTCTGCACATTTCATTCCCTACAAACACACATTATATTACAGTACTACCAGTAGCCACACAACAATGTGGAGTGCCAACCAACTCACTGCATTAGTCCCAGTGGTGACCACTGCAGGTGGACTGGGGGTGGGAACTGTGCACAAAGGAGCAACACGGGTAGAGTCAGATGGAGCTCACCACTATGCACTACACTAGTCTCAGTCTTGACAATGTCACGAACTCATCCATTCTACAAATCCAATAACATGAGAAAATGACATCTGTGCTCACTCACACACAACACCTACCTTTCACTAGTTTTTGCTGCAAATCTCTTCCCAATAAGTTCATCTTTGGGTTGCCTTTGTAATCAACGAGAATGCCACAGACTTTCAGGAAGGCCTCTTTGGTGCACTTGTCTTTGAGGCACTTGTGCAGATCTTGGTTCTTCTGTGTCATACTGTCGATCTTTCTGATTCTCGTCAAATCACCATCCGCAATAATATCTTGATGCTTAAGTTCATAAATGATGGCATCTGCATCCACATCAGTGATGAAACGCTGTCGTAAGTCGTCAAAAACTTGTTCAGCTGCATATGTGGAAAGGGAAGAGTTGTGCTACACAAAACTGCCAGCACCACAAGTTCACTGTAGGACCACCCTCCCTCCCTCCACCTATACCCTAAGCATAGCCTGGTGCATCCATATGGGGAAATAGGCCTGCACATTGCCATACATTGAGTTGTACAGTGTTGCAGCCCACAGTGTAAGCCAATCAGAGTGCAGAAAGGCTATTACATCACCTCACACCATTTGCAAACCAATGTGATTCCAGACACCCAATCCTGCACATGACTTTTCTGTGCACTGTCTTCACTAAATGGCTGTGCAATCTGTCATTGGCAGCCATATCAATGCATCAGCAAAGACTTAGTATTTGGGCAGCCATGGCAGCCCTGCAACCAGACAAACCTCTAACTAGCGCTCTCCTGTGTGTGGTGTTTGTAATTGCGCACACGGAATAAATTAGGACTGAACAATGACGTTGATAGGGTTGTGCTATACTGTGCTCATCATCCAACACAACTCAATGTATGGCAATGTACCAGGACTATTGTCCCAGTATAGTATAGGCCTGGATGGGCCAGGCTACTCTCAGCAGGTGTGTGCGTACACAAAGGGCTATACTCTGATGGTACAGGAGTATCACTAAGTAACGGTACAACAATACAATGACCACTGCCACAGTGTGCAGTGTTGTGTGGAAGCAGTGAGGGAAAGGCAAACAGACCTAGTCAGGAGTGCCATAAAGCTACCAACAGAAAGGTTGAGTGAAGTGGAAAGTGTGGCTGACCCACAACTGGCCATATGAACAATATGAATAATATTTGAACTCGATCCTCCAAGCGATCAATTATATAGAAGATTGATCGCTTGGAGCAAGCTAAACCGAGGACAGCCTACAAGCTGAAGAAGTACAGGGAGAGACTGGCCAATTTGCTTGACCAAGGCAAAGAAGACCACAGAGAGGACCAGCTGCAAAGAGAAAGATTGGAGAAGAGTCAGAAGGTGATGCTGTCACAGTGTACCATGCAGCAGGAGGAAGACCTGTCCCAGTCCAACCAGTGGGCCAAAGTCAGCAATATTTACAAGGAATTTAGCCCCCCCCCCCCCCCCCCAACCCCACTATTTTCTTTTTCATTGGCCACACCCCTTGTACACATAACTAAGTTTCTGATTGGCTAAACACATGTACACATAATCCTAGAATTTGATTGGTCACACACAGTCACCCATAGCTATATAAACCAGTCTCATACTGTACATTCTCAGTTTTGTACACAGCTGACGAAGGCCTTCGGGCCAAAATGTCCTGCATTCAGTTGTTGAATAATCTGCTATGTATTGCCCACAAACTATTCGCCTACATCAACATTTTCACCCAAAAGTCCCCCCTGACACCATTTCAGACTTTTGGAAGATGATTTGAAACACTAAATCCACTGTACATATGATCATCATACTAATAAAGGTTCAAGAGAATGGAAAGTTGTAGCTAGTGTACGCACTGCAAAACATTTCCTGCATTTTATACAAACCCCATTGTCGTTCACATGAATGCAGTGTATACCAGGTAATGCTACAAAGTGGTAGTACACAAGTATAATGTTGTCGAAACTAAAATGGCATAGGTGCTGTACAGGGTGTGTTTCCTAAACTGTGAACTGAATGAGAGCTTCCAAGTTGAGGGCAGTTGAAGAAATACTCAGTTTGTTGCCTAGGAAACATATTACGTGAGAGTCAACAGTTTGAGCACATGTTTCTCATTCAAGTTGCTGATTATATTCGAATACATGTTTCCACACTCAAAACAACAGGTCCACATTGCATGTACACAATTCTTATACAGTTTATATGACATGGTATTAAATTCAGGAGTGGCAATCACACCATTTAAAATGTGGGATGTAGTCATCAATTCGAATTCACAGCAATTAGTAGTGTGATTGTCACTCCAAGTTTCTATCAGTGCTGCAGTGCTACACGTATATATCTCAGAAATTTTGAAATCTGTATACGGAATGGAGGTTTGCGCAGGTTTGAGGTTTGCACGTAACATATACACTACATTTGACAGTGGATGACCCCTGGCCAGAGAGCACCTCGTTTTTCAAAATTTTTGGATCCTGGGAACTTGGCACCACCCTAATCGGATCTCTGGATCCGCCACTGTGTAGACTGTGAAGTGTGCGCGGACGAATCATAAACACACTACCAGCCAATCCCAAATTACCTGATTGCTCATCGTTCGGTCTCTGTCTCTTGTGAGTAGGACTAGCTGAGTTTGTACTCCGCCTTGATTCCCTGTCCGCGCCCCTCTTCAGCGCTGTCTTTGAACTAGAGGCGCATCCCATTGCCACAGGTTTGGTCGGTGTGGAACTATCCCTTCAACTGCTTCCGTTGTTGTGCAATCCACATTACGTCATCGACCTTTCTTGCAATACACCAAAATTTGTGTAGGACTTGAACAGAAATTTTGGACTACATTTTTATAGAGGAATTTTAACCAGTGGGCATGTATTCAATGAATCTGTGGTCGTTTTCCCACTGAAGGTGTTAAGGTGACAACAGGTTAACCACTTCTCCATGAACTGGCAGTGTCCACTGAGCCAGACATCCTGTGGGAGTACCACCACATGTCCCTAAAACTGTCAGCTGGATATATACAGCTAAAGACCTGCTGTCACCACTGGCTGACTCAATGAGATGATTGTGACATTAAAACAATCATTGATTGAGAATACAAGCCTCAACTTATCCATGTAAAATACAAACACATCTCAGCAATACTGTTTCAGCACATTACTATTACTGTAAATGTGTATTAATTCAATACTAAATGGTCAGATGTTTATAAAATGTGTAGTTTCTATAGGCTAGTAAGTAATACTTACAGAGCTGTCCATACTAGTGGACATGAGGCTACAGTATATGCACACGTCTGAACTTTGTAAGTGGAACCTGTTCCATTCCAAAAGGATTGATCTTCACTTCAAAATTTTCTGGCCGGTTCAGATACCTCATCACAAAGTGGCCAGACATGATGGAGTAGGCATTAGGGTAGCGGAAGAGGTTGTAACTGGCATACTCAAACCTGTCCCCTGGGTGAAAAATAGGCTGATGCCCGACCACTCCATCGCCGTCCACCACTTGCACGGGCTCACCGTCCTCCTGAATTTCCCAGTACCGGCGTATCAACTGGCAGGAGTCCTCCTCAGGAGCACCTTCCGCCATCTCTATCACAATATGATAACTGTACCCAGTGTCACGCTCAATCCTCCCCTGGAGTGTGCCTGGGTGCTGCCAGGAGCCAAAGGTAGGATCATGTGCTGTAGCCACTTTGACAGTGAAGTGCCCAGTCACTGCAATGTAGCTTGTTGGGTGGTGTAGGAATCGAGTCAGCTGCTGGTTGACAATGAAGTAATTGTCGATATTCTGTGCCTCCCGCATTATCCAGTCCTCAAAGGTTAGAGAGCTCTCACTGCGTGCATAGTGGGAGCATTTTTCTATTCCACGTACAACAGCCATGTAAGTCTCTCTGAAGTATCCATCAACAATGCGGCCTCGTGGGATGACACGGTCGTCATTGACTGCCCTCGGGACCACTCCGTCACCCTTGTCCACTCCCATAAGGAGAGCCTGACACAGGTACTCCGATATCCCAGGAACTTTTATCTTTGCCTGGCCTTCAGCGATGACAACAGAAGCTGCCTTTCTGCCCTCACTCATCTCCATGTTGAAGTTCCTGATGCTGTCCATCCCCATCAGGTCGTAGGTTGTCTCAAAGTAGTACCACCTCGTGGTACCCAGGCGGATGGTCTTACTCCCGTGAATACGCAGCGAGCACCTGTAGTCGTTGGGTAACTCCACACCCAGCCTCTGCTCCAATCCGTCAATTTCAGCTTCTGTTACTGGCGCACTTCGCATTATGTCGTCATAGGCGGCGGGACAGCGGACTTGTAGATTCGCCTCAATTCTCGTCCAAGCGCCCTTCACGTTCGCGTAGCAGGTTTTGTATCGACCAAACTCCTTGCACCACTGAAGCCACTGCGCGTACCACGTAGGACAACCGTCAGAAAGTTGGCAACACAGCCAGGTTTTCTCGCAAAAACGCCTCCACAGTTGGTTATCAGTGGTGATGATGGTGTAGAGCGAGGAACATGATCTGGAAAGGCGACTGACGTCTTCTACTGTCAATTTCTCGATGATCATGTCCAGAACATGTGCTGGGAGTGACTCTAAGGAGAACATTGCGCCCAGACTCTAGAGACAAGTGTGCTAAAGTTTGTGTTCTGCCATGAATATAAATTAGGGGACTTCCCCTCGTGATGCGCAACTTGCACATGGCTCGTTTTGTGTAGACAGCGAACAGTTGTTGGAGAGAGTTTCTCATTACCTTCCACTCGGCTACAGCTACCAGGTGTGGTGTGGTGTGGTGCTGGGTAGTGTGTATGCTTGCGACCCATCATACTGGACATTGGGCTGTTCTGTCTTTGTGCGTGTTCAACACATAGCTAGCTAAAGACATGAGTGTGTTACTAGTGGCATACAGTAGCACTTACAATACTTGGGTGCGTCTTTCTTTCATTAGGTCTCCTTGTCCCGGACCAGGTCATTATGCGGTCAAAGGAGAAGGCTGTTAACCATGACGGAGCAAGTGTGCGTGACTATGAGGCCATCAGCGACACTCACTCCATGCAAGGCCTTTCTGGTGTAAAGGAGGTCACTCTGGACACCCTGTTGGACTACATTGGGATGGGACCGCTCCATGTAGCAGTGTTCCTGCTAACCTGCGGAGGGTACTTTGCCTTCTGCACTGAGATCATGCTGTACATCTTCCTCAGCAGTAAGCTGCCGGAGTATTTCAGTGTCTCTGATCTTCAGTATGCTATTCTTCCGGCTAGCAGCAATCTATGTAACATTATTGGTGGTTGGAGTGTGGGGGCCTTCAGTGATCACTTTGGAAGAAAGTGGCCCTTTGCGCTCCTTGTGGGACTGATTTTTGGATTTGGGCTCGGTTCAGCCTTTTCACCTTCATTCTGGGTCTTTCTTGCTGTTCGATCCTTTGTGTCATTCTCTATAGGTGGAGTTATAACCTGCCTCTTCCCCACTTTGTTGGAGTTCCTGCCTGTCAAGAATAGAGGACGTACCATGTCATGCATCATGCTCTGCGGAGCCCTTGGTGCCTGCTGCACTGCTGGGTTGGCGTGGTGGCTCATCCCAACGTACCCCGTTAACGGTTGGCGGTACCTCACAATAGCATGTGCAGTTCCAAATTTCTTCATTTTTGTACTTCGTGTTGTGTTCCCATTTGAAAGCCCAAGATTTCTTCTGCATGTAGGCAAGCAGCGTCAGCTTAAAAAGGTGATAAGGGCTATGCTATGGTGCAATAGGAAGAATTTCCTTCGAGATTTTGAGGCTGACCTGAACATGGTGAGAATTGTGGAGCACCTACCAAATATTGGTGAAACTGATGAAATTAGCTTTGAAGACAAGATGCACGAGAGCAAGTCACCCTCCCAGCACGCATGTACCAAAGGACCGCTGAAGGTTTTACAGCTCTTCACAAAGGCTCACAGATGGAAGACGCTTCCTTTGACAGTGGTGTCAGTGTGTATGTCTGTTGGGTTTTGGGGGATCAGCCTCTTCATCCCCCAGTACTTTACCAGAGTTGGGATTGACCCGTACTTCACTGCATTCGTCTCCTTCCTGGCAGAGCTTCCCGGCATAGCGCTGGTCGCCATCATCACTGACTGGCCCAAAGTGGGAAGGCTAAACACAATGAGGGTGTTCTCCTTCATGGCTGCTGTGTCCTTGATAGTGCTCACGTTTGGTAACAATGTGGTGGTGAGATCAGTGTGTTCCATATTTGTCTACTTCACCCTGCCTGCCCTCTATGCAGTGGTGTACACTTATGTATCAGAGGCATACCCCACAGCTGTTCGCTCTTCTGCTGCATCTTACATTGTTTTTACCACGTGCTTCCCTGGCACGTTTTCTCCCTTTATCAGTGGCTACCTGGCCAGCAACTCCATCGTGTGGCTCTACCCTCTGGTGTGGAGCTGTGTTGTGGCCGTCATGTTCCTGGCCTCCCTGTGTCTGCGTTACGAGACTGCAGGGAGAAGCACAGACCCACTTGTGTAGGGAAGTGCACCATGCGGTGTGGTGCGTGTATATATGTTATTTCAAATTATGGAAATTCTTATTTCAGATAATCAGACTATTATATTGCATGCTGTGCACATGTATAATATAATAATTATATTGTAACCGTATTATTGGGATTCCCCTTGTGGGTGGCTATATATAGCGCCAAATTATGCTGTCAATCTAAATATAGCAACTTCGTCCTTTAAAATCGTGGACATCGCGTGGCTAACGCACTATTCGGCGCACTCCAACTCGGAGGCGTACCTCCTGACTCCTGTGAAGATTGAGCTGGTCGCTTTACCGGTGAGTACATCCTGTCGATATGCTGTTGGTGTAGCTACTGTGTATCATTGTGAACTGTACGCGCTTTTTAGTTCGCCTCTTGTCGGCCTGCGCTAGCCAAATTAATATCTAGCTTCTTGCCTTCTGGAGAGGCCTCTCTGCCCGCGATGGATAGAGCAGGTACTGAATGATTAGACTTGCTGTTGCCGTCTACCAGCGCACCCCACCTCGTTAACTATATATTGGCCATGGAGGAAGTTTGACACTGCGTGGTGGCCATTTGGCGCTGGCTAGGCATCTAGCTATCAAGGGGTCGTACCTACACGCTAACTAGTAGTCTCTGGGTCAGAGAAATGACAGTTGGCTAAAAGGAAGCAACACAAACGCAAAGAATGCATGACTGGGATGCTAAGACTGTCAGATAGTCTAAAGGGGTTCTAAGGGGCCAGTCCATCCAACAGCCAACTCAGCAAGTTGTTGTCTCAAGCAGCTGTTACTGGCGGGCTGGTGTAACCACTTGAAAGAGTTCGGCCATTAGGGGCAGCACTTTCATCATTTGTGGGAAACATGACATGTTTTATTCAATTAGGATGGCCAAAATCTGTAATATTTTCAATGTCTGGGCCAAAATCTGATGAAACATTAAAGGTCCACTGTCGCATTTTTTTTAATTTTCATATTGATAGTGCTTTGTGAAACATCTTCAATGATACCCATTTCAGTGTGCTCTGCCTCACGATGGGGGAGTTACGAGAGCGCAAAGTTGCAAAAAAGACCAATTATGCGTGGGCGTTTCCGGTTTTCCGGTGGCAGCAATGCTAAAACGTCGTGACGTCACAGTAGGCTCCGGAATGTTTGCACAAGTATGGAGGAGAGTAGGCCAGGTAACGGACTGAACAAGAAATCAATATCTCCTGCGAGCCTTTATCTTAAGATGAAGGCGAAACTTCTTGAGACAATGAAGGAGATGCCCCTGCTGATTCTGAAATAGATCTGGGCATGCGGGTTGCGCAGCCGTACGGCACAACATCAATTTTGCGTCACGACCAATAATAGGGTGACGCCCGTTCTCAGCCCTACAAACGCCGATTCGCACCATTCTTGGACTGTTACAAGAGCATACGAAACAGAGAGCTGATTTGTCACCTCCTACAAGGCGTAACAGCTGAAATACAAAGTGTGCCAAAAACATATTTCGGAGCACTCGGCACGTATTTCAGGTCACTGGCTCGCATATCGCGAGACGTCAGCATCTCTCCACTCCTACTTGCTAGGTAGTAGGGAACACACAAGCTCTGGTCACAGCAAAAAGTTCTGACTTCAGAGGAAAACCGTCCCCTGCTCTCTACCAAGGACGGCTGCGCAGAACACCAGGAGGTGGGGGCATTGAAATGGCCCTGGGACGCCTTTTTCGTCATCCTAAAGCTACTACTCACCCTTTCGTCCTTTGTAGTGATTTGTCGTCTTCTTGATTGGCTTTCTCTGTGCTAGGAAAGACTCTCCTGTAAGTTAAAGCGCCATTCGGATTCTGACGGATGTACTAGAGTGAGCAAAGTGGTTGTTGCTAGAATATTTACACCAAGAAACAGCGAAATGGCAGGTAGGGCATCAGTCGCAATCCGAAAGGCGCTCTAACGTACGGGAGAGTCTTACCAAGCACAGAAAAACCCTGCCAACAGCTGCTGGCCACCACTTCTTCAGACTATCGCTCTTTGTGAAATGAAGCAGCGACCGTTGCCTCCACCATAGATCTATGCCTCCACTGGCCCTAATACATCCTCCAGCAACGCATTTGTGATGCATCAGGGCGAGTTCATCAGCAAGAGGGACGTGAATAGCCAGTCGGCGATTATCTTCCCACACGGTGTGTGCCACGTTCAAGCATAGCACAAGTGTACGGCAAGCCTACTGTGATGTCACAGCAATATGGCGGATTTCTTCGGTTGATTTTCCGGAAGTGAGCCATTATCGCTCTACCAGGGAATTTCGAAGCGCTCTAACAGCGATTTTCGGTGGTTTTAGACGATAATCTATCATATAAAGACAACTTGTATAACCGTGACAGTGGACCTTTAATGCAGGGATGTGTTTCACGGGCTAATGGCCAAACCCATAGGAGAAACCCATGCACTGATGGTAAAGTAAGCATGTTTTGTAAGACAGCCATTGAATAATGTGTGAACTTCGTACACGTGTACATATTTTCTCACAATATCCTAATAGGGATGTTCATGTGTTTATTTGATTGCATGCAAAATCTCATAATGTAACTTGTTATCTGCATGCCTCCTCTTTCCTTGCCAGGTCCTGCATTCAACCAAGTAATTATAATCAGTTCACCTACCATCCCTTAGTCCACCATGACTGATTCTGAAACGGTTGCCATCATCCGACCACTCTTTGTCAAGCTGGAAGAACGCCTGAATCTCAATCCTATTCTAGGCAGAATGTTCACCAGTGGTCTTCTAGACTATTACCACTTCCTAGAACTGCAGTCACTGAACAACCGCATCCAACAGAACCGGCATTACTTGCTCTACTTGTTGAACCAACCTGTGCAGCAGATTGGGACGCTAATCTCCATCTTGCAAGAAGACATTGGCAATGCCGCTCATCAAGTGCTGGCTAAGGAGATCCTAGCCATGATTCCACCTGACCCCATGGAGGTGGTCACTGGGATGGCTGATGCCATTCCAATGGACTTCTAAGCCCCGTCCTGCCACATTGCGACTCCTGTACTGGTCTTCGGTACACACTCGTTCAGCATCAACAACCTTACTTCAAAGGAACATGCAGTGACTAATTAACAAGCATCACTTTCTGCGCTACTAACTTGACCATAGCTATACCAGTGGGAAATGAGGAACGGCACATGGTGTCTACCGAGCAAAGTACTTCTAAGACATCTGTGCCCCAGCCGCTCTCACAAGATCAGCCCACCGTCTCAGAGAGCCTCAGGATCACCTTGCATATCCACACTGGCAGATGAACGCCTGGACTTCATCCATGCACGTGCTACACGCCTGCTGTCACTGGTGTGGGGCGAGAGAGGGCTAACACGGCACCGTGGGGCCGACATGGGATTGAATAGAATGGTAGAAATGTACAATTTCCACCATTCTATTCTCTCCCATGTCGGCCCCCTCTCGCCCCATGCACCAATGACGACATGCGTGTACCACGTGCATGGATGAACTCCAAGTGTTCATCTGCCCGTGTGAAGATGCATGACATGTGATCCTCTCAAGTCCACAAGAAATATGTATTTGACTGGACAACATAGCATTTTCACACCAGTATAACTGTAGTTCAAGTAGCCTGTCAGTATGTGAAACTGTTATTTATGTCCCTGTGTTGTGTTGTGTTGGACTGTGTACTGGGGATTAGTTTGGGGTTGTTGTGTGGCGGGACAGTTGTTTTCATTCTTTATACATACTGCATTTGTAAACGTCTAGTGTTAATCATACCAACTTTATTGCTGTACACTCAGTTTTGTAGCTCTTCGAACTGCATCGTATTCTTATGACTGCTAGGCTTAGCATGCTATAGTGTTGACTGCTGAAGTGTGCATTTTACACACAATTCTTTGTATTACTGCACTAACTCTGGTGTGTGCTTATTGTTTGAAGAAAATGAGTAAACAATTGTAATTGGTTTGCTAATTATAATGTGTGCCATCCGTATGCATGTAGCTAGCTAACAATCTACTACTCATGCATGCACATGGGGTGGTAGCACGTGACCACAGGATATATCTAGACTGGAATCACTGATTCAGTGAAATGTTTATAATAAGCTAGCTAGCTATGAGTGGACTGGTTATTGTTGCAATACCAGCTCCACGTGGAGCTTTGCCAAATATGGGAAAGCTAAGAATAGCAACTTCCCTATAAGTAGCGAGCGCGGTATAGATTCTCTCTCGCACGGTAGGGTCGCCCCTCCACGACTTACAATACGCAGGTTGCGTACGATCTCTTGGGCAGCAGCGCGCTCGGTGAGGACATTTAGCCTAATAGATTCACTGTGCAGTTGTAAGCTGAATGGCAACATTTTGGCGAGCAGCCAACTCCTAATGCCCAGAGGCAGCTGATAAAAGAAGCTTTTCTTAGCTAATTAATGCTATAGCTATACTATCCACAAACCAGCTAGTTATACAAGAGCTATTGGCACAATGGCTAATTCCACTCATAGTTAGTTAGATTAACATGAAGATGACCTCTGCCGGTAGAATAGCTTGGTGGCCGATTCAAGGAAGATCATTCTGTCACAGTGTGTGTTATGAACGCTAGCTAGCTATAGCTAGCAAAATTTCTGACGCAGCAAAGTGCTCAAAATGAAAGTTGGCAACTAGAAAGTGAATGAGGTGTGTTAACTTGTAACATAGGTGCCAACTGTTCCCAAAACGTCCGGGACAGTCCCAAATTTGGAGCAGTTGTCCCGCGTCCTGCACAGAAGAGAGTATTTACCATAGTGTCCCAGAAACTTGCATTACTTTTTACTTTCTACCTAATAATTATTATATGATAGCTTAGCAAATCTGTGGTGATTGAGCTCCATAAAGGGTGCTTCTGTTGACATACTATCATTGATGCTTCGGTGACCGAGTAAGCAAATCACAGACAGTAGCCTGACGCGTCTACTCTGCCACCATTTTCTTGATCACTTTTAGTGATTGGGGGGAATAGGGCATTATTTTATGTATGTCTCATCTGTTGACATGCAATGAATACTTATCAGCATGTTTTCTGCCTCTTCTTTCAATCCCATCAAGATTTCTCTTCTGCTTATCAATTGATCCAGTTGTTATTCCATTCACCACAGTACTTCAATTTCTCCATTCAACTATTTTTCTGCAATTCATTCCACATCCATCTATTGGTCCATCGACTATCATCGTGTCCCATCCTCCATCATCATGGCTTATCCTGAAACGGTTAACATAATCCAACCACGCTTCAGCAAGTTAGAAGAATGCCTAGACCTCAAACCAATCCTAGGCAAAATGTTCTCCAAAGAAATTTTTAACCTATATCGCATGCAGGAGCTTCAGTCACTGAAGGACAACCGCATTGAACAGAACCGTGCATTCTTGATGTACTTGCTCAACCAGCCTGTGGAGCAGGTGAAGAAGTTTTGCTGCATATTGCAAGAAGATATTGGAAATGCCTCCCATCAGGAACTGGCGACAGAGATGCTCACGGCTATCCCTCCAGCTGACCCTTGGAAGCACATACCACATTTGTTGCAGATGGTAGCCAACCAGTTCTCAAAGAGTCCAGACACTCGTGCTTTATTGACGCTGTTGAAGCAGGACATTCCATCCGATGTAGTAGAAGTGCATAGGTCAGCCAAGAATCCTATTCTGCTGCTTTCCCATCTCCTAGAATTCCATCAGACAAACTGTCCGAAGTACCCACGTTTGTTTCTGGCCTACCTGTTGTTTGTTGTGGAGGAAACTGCTCGTAAAGGTGTGACTGATGTCACTCCTGTTCGCAAAGAGATTCTCCGTGCCTACCAGTCTTTGGACTGATGAATCCCCTCCTGCCACTTAGTGACAACTGTACTGGACTTCAGTTACAAGTATACATACTTAGCATCCTTACATTAAAGGAAAACAATAAATTTGATAGACAAGCAATTCGCCTGGATATAAAGACTTTCAGCTGCTCCATCAAGTAGTAAACTTTGTTGCATCTTTTCCACAGTCCAGAGTCATCTCACATCATCAGAGAACTGTACTGGCTGCATAGATATATAAATGGAACAACGTAGAGGGATACACACAGTGGTCATATTCACCTCATATAATATAATCTTTCCTCACAAACAGAACATGAAATCACAAATCCTCAAAATTTTCAAGGATATCAAGTTTAGAAGTATAGTCCAAAAATCAAGCTACTGGGGTTTTATACAGAGTTGCTCTGTGGCAGGACGGATCACATCTTAAATACTATATATAGCTAGGCATAGGAACTGTAGCATTTGTAAACTCATTACCAAAGTTACCCTCTTTTGTAGTTTTCTTTGGCAATTATAAACTGGCAGCTGAACCATGTCTCTGCACGTGCATGTTAGGTACAGAAAAAGCCATACCTTGTATAATTCTGTGCACTTAGCTGTATATGCCAGGTGGATGCTGTTATATGGTGTAAAGTATTACACGGCAGCTGGTAATTTACAGCACGTATAATAATGCAACTCTGTATGTGACAAGTGTACACTTACCATGCAGGCCCCTTCCTGTATAAAATAGCCCTTAGTGTTGTATGAAAGTATAGTTTGGAAATCCCCAGCTCACGAGTGAGCGAATGTGACTGCAAACTAAATATAGAAGCTACCCATAATTGGTGAGGTATATAGAGCGTCCCCGCTGACCTCGCAGACACTCCATCTTGGACGTCAGCCGTGGCCAGAGTGTACACGACAAGAACAAACTGTTCACACTCGGTGAGTTGGCTCCGAAGCTGTAGTTAAATAGTAGAGGTATAGCTAGTTATTAAAAGTATAGGAAGTTCCGAACAAGTACGGATCCGCCTTCCGCCTCTACGCGAAGAAACAGTTTATCACTGCGTCAGTCGTAACATCGACTCGTGTCAACACTTCCTCAAAATTCGTGTTTAGCTGCCTACACACCACGTACAATCGAAATGCGCACGGCGGCGTGTTCGGGAACACCATCCAGTTCGAATCCCCCACTTAGCTACCTTACGCTTCTTACCATGGATACGTAACATAGGTTGGAGGTATGCGCGTAACAGATATAGTTACAGTGTCGTCTTTTTGTCTGCCCCGTAGCATGTCACTAGTAGCTTTACCCATGCAAGTGAACGCGCGAGTGAGACTGTTCAACAGCTACGTATAAACCGCCGCTGTATAAAGAAGCTGCTATGTAGTGGCTCTCTTATAACGCATCGCCACTTAATTAAGCAAATGCGAAGAATGATATAGCTATTCAGGCTCTCCTAGCTAGCTATATTTTTATGGTAAACCATTATCTTTCCATATAGGGCAATTTCCGTCTCTTTGCTCTAATGGTCTTGATTCTTCTTCCTTCACAACTGGCTATTGAGCGTAGCACAACACTACTATATATAAGCAGCCTATGCAGTGCTCACTCTACACAACCTTATACAGGACTGGTGATACTTTCTCTTAGTAGCTACACACATATATGTCTGCTGCATGATTGTGCATTAATTTTGCATTTATTTTACAGAAAAACATGTCAGAATCACCCTGGTTGGAATAGTGATGATATTACCCTGTTTTACTCTGCTGGCCTACCAAAGCTTATGCCTGTGTATAGTGGTCAGTAGAACAGCACACCTAAGATGTGTACTGCATGGAGATTGTGTATTCTGTGTCTTTCCCCCTCTGCAACTAATTACCTTATCCAGCAGTGCGGTGAGCCATGACGGCTGACAGCTCAGCTTTGTTTATTTTAGCCAAATGTTGATGCAATGTTAGTGTTTCAAGCCTTATATGGTATGTTGTGGGCAACTGACCAAAATTGTCCCCAAAGAATAACCCAGCTAAGGTGAAGTATAGTAACATGGACTGGGCAACCACTGAATAATATGATACATTACTTTAGGTTAAACTGGCTTCCAATATGTCCATGATGTATACTGTGTTGGTTGTTGTCAATGACATGCAACATGTAAGACTGCATGCCTCTTAATTCTATCTTCATCATGTAGGACCCTTCCCTTTTCCATCAATACTCATCAACGGTCTGTCACTCATCTGATTCCCATTGTAAATCCTCCACCTCATCCATCTTTAACACGTCTCCATTGCATGTTCAGCAATGGATGATTCAGAAATGGCTAACATCATCCGTCCATGCTTTGCAAAATTGGAACAGCACTTGGATCTGTGCCCTATTTTAGGCCAACTGTACACCAACAAACTTCTTAACACTCACCAAATGGAGAAGCTGCGGTCGATGAGGGACAGGCGAATGGATCAGAACTTTGAATTCTTGATGTACTTGCTGCATCAGCCGGTGCAGCAACTTCGGAAATTGTGTGATGTATTGCAGAACGATTTTGGCAATCCTGCTCACCAAGCACTGGCTGCAGAGTTGCTCAGCGCCATGGTCCCACCTGACCCCATGGAGGTGGTCCCTGGGATGGCTGATGCCATTCCAATGGACTTCTAAGCCCCGCCCTGCCACATTGTGACTCCTGTACTGGTCTTCGGTACATACTCGTTCAGCATCAACAACCTTACTTCAAAGGAACATTCGCGGTGACTAATTAACAAGCATCACTTTCTGCGCTACTAACTCGACCATAGCTATACAATGCAGTGGGAAGTAGAAGAATGGCACATGATGTCTCCCAAACAAAGTACCTCGTGGCATCTATGCTTCTAGTGGAGATCCAGCTATTGTCAGACAAACTTGCGTTCTGAAGTGGCTACAGGATCGCCATGCACGTCTGCACAGACAAGTGACCAGTCTGTATTTGAGCCCTAGTTTGCCGCACTGTGAGGTACACGTACACCTTCATTGTTGCCAGGGCAGGCAATTGTGAGAGTCACATCACAAGGCAGGCACTAAAGCAAAGCAAAATGGCAGAACTGCGTCTGCCATTTTCTTCTCTTCAGTGTCCGCCCTGCAATGCCTCTCCCACAATCGCCCGCCCATGCATCAGTGAAAGCATGCATGCACCACACATGGCCAATATCCAGGCGTCCACCTGCCTGTGTGGTCGTGCATGCTTGTGATCACATGTCCATTTTGAACAGAATTTGACTGAGTAATAGCATTTCAGTTTACCCACTGCAGTATTTGTACATCATTCCGTCTTTTTGTATAAGTAGCTTGTATGTGTGTGCACAGACTCTTTATAGTCACCTCCCTCCATCATGTTGTGTTGGACTGTGTGCTGGGGGTTGAGTTACAGGGTTACATGTGGCAGGGCAGTTCTTTTTGTACCATCACTGTGTGAGTATTGCTATACTGTAGTTAAATCAGACTACCACTCAAATCCATAGCTGTTTTGTGTGTCTGTGGTTTTAGGCTTAGTGCATGGTAGCAGGTTTAGCAGCTGAATTTTGTATCAGTTTAACAATTAATGCTGTTACAGTATCCTTTTGTTGGCTGTAATATTATTGTGTGTGATTAAAATGGCTGTGTTGAACAGTTGCATGCACCTGACCTATATGTATACTGCATGTACGTAGCAATAGTTTGCATGTAGCTAGTGCATGTTTGTGTAGCTGCTTATAACTTTATTATAAGGGTGCAGCTAACCACTGTATTGCTGAGTGTTCGTTTATCCTTCTGTACTGGGAGCATTTAATTTCAGCATCACTGTTACTGATCAATCGTGAGCTAGTGGTTGAATTTGAGTAAGATTTATATAACTATGCCAAAGTCAGGCTGGTGCTCCGGTGTCGGCTGCCATGGTCCTGATCTCCCTGTGTCTAACATATGAGACTATAGCTAGTCACTGGGGGAGGCCAGGAGTAGCTAGCTATAGCTACAGACCCACAAGTGCAATATAGTGCACCATGTCATGATCAGTGTAGTGTGTGTGTGCGTGCGTACGTAGCTATGTGACGTTGTAGATTTCGGTAAATTCCCTCACACAGTGGAGTTCAATGCACGTCCGAATATGGCACCTGCTAAGAATAGAAACCACCCTATAAAGAGCGTGACCCACTGGTCTCCCACGCACACTTCTCTTCCTCCACGACGTGCGCAGGTTGCGTACTACTACAACATCAGCCAGCAGCGCTCGGGTGAGTTGAGCCAGCTATAGTTAGGCCCAACTAACTGTCAATTGCTGTCAATTATGATTTACTGTGCACTAGCTAGTTGGCTAAGCTGGTTAGAGTGCGTCACCTTTGACGTAGCTATAGCTGTGTTTTGTTCATCCGCGAACCGAGTGCCGCTATACGTCTTCGACCGTAGCTATGGCTGTGCGAAGGGAGGTTGCTTGCTGTAATGCTCGTCAATGTTATGTTGCAGCCATAGCGAACACACGCGATTGTCCTTCCTTCATACGGTAATTAAAGGAATGCTCAATTTCGCTTGTCCACCATTCCAACAGACGTGGTAGCTGCGACGCGACTAGCTCGAATCGCGGAGTTTGTCACAAGCGTGCAACACTAGCTATAGCTGCCGTTCGTTTGATCGATCACCTGTAGAGAGAGTGCACAGTTAGGTAATGAAGGGCATGCACTAAATGAAATCTGATGCAATGTTTTGTAAGGGTGTTGTTTATGGCTAATGGCCCACTTGTCCCTAACAAAACCAGCTGTTGGTAAAGTAAACAAGGTGCCATAGGTAATGACTGAAACTATGCGAAGTATTTGCTAACTCAGCCACCCCATGTTAGGGTGTTTGGTAGTTTTTTTGTTAGGGGGCAATGTCTTGCATGGACTAATAATTATATTATTAATATTATTACACGTCAAGCAAGCGCAGACGTTGCCCAGTGGACAACGCAGGCCATCCATCACCATTTGGGTGATTACAGCTGGGTGACACTGCCTGGGTATAGTGCTGATGTTGTTTGCACTGACGTTGGCCACTGTCATACGTTTGCATGCACATATACATATAGCTAGCTACACCTACACCATGTTAAAAGAATTGCTTGGTCACGTATTTCCTTAGCCAATAAGGCAGTGCCGAAGCCAAGCAAGCTCTCTGCCCAATAGCTTACTTCACCATAGAGAAAGGGCTTTCAGCAGCCCGGAGCGCTGACAGCTAAAGCACCCAAATAACGAAACAAAAATACCCACGTATCAATAGCCAGAGCAGTTCCCTCACACCAGACAATAACAGTAAACTTCTGCGCAAGTGCGTGTTGCACCTGGGAGACTTAAACTGAAGAGCGCCGAGTGTCTAAGAGACAGCTGGCTGCGAGGCACATGCACACTGCCAGAGCGGCCATGTTTGCGGTTACATCATTGTGTCGTCCAATCAAATGCCCATTTTTAATGCCACGCACAAGCACATGAACGAACGAACGCACAGAATTATTATCACAGCAGCTGTTACTGGTGAGCTGATGTAACCTTTTTGCGGCCATTAGAGACAAAACTTCAGAAGACACCAAAATGGAATATTTGATTAGGATGGCCGAAATCTGATGCAATACTTTCATTGTCAGGGCCAAATATGCTTTGTACATGGCCAAATTTGTTATTGTGGTAATGTACGTTATGCAAGACAACCATGGAATGATATGAGAAGTACAGACATATTTTACAGAAGGTTCTATAGCTAATAAGGATGTGTTTGTTTTGATTGCTTGCATGCATGCAGAATCGGAAATTGTAACGTGTTATCTGCCTTTTCTCTCCTTGGCAGGAGCTGTGTTCAACCAAGTATTCCAGCTGCAATCAGTTCAGCAACCATCCCTTAATCCACCATGGCTGATCCTGAAACAGTTGCCATCATCCGACCACTCTTTGTCAAGCTGGAAGAACGCCTGAATCTCAATCCTATTCTAGGCAGAATGTTCACCAGTGGTCTTCTAGACTATTACCTCTTCCTGGAACTGCAGTCACTGAACAACCGCATCCAGCAGAACCGGCATTACTTGCTCTACTTGTTGGGCCAACCTGTGCAGCAGGTGAAGATTCTTATCTCCATCTTGCAGGGAGACATTGGCAATGCCGCTCATCAAGTGCTTGCTGACAAGATCCTTGCCATGATTCCACCTGACCCCATGGAGGTGGTCCCTGGGATGGCTGATGCCATTCCAATGGACTTCTAAGCCCTGCCCTGCCACTTAGTGACTACTGTACTGGTCTTCGGTACACTCGTACATGTTTAGCATCAACAACCTTACTTCAAAGGAACATGGTATAAGTAATCAGCACATCCCGGGAATGCACATCGTATCTGACGCTTTGGTACTTTTTTTGGGTATGTACAAATGTTAGTTCAACCTCTGCAGTGCGAGTTGACTCGTCACTTGGAGGGTCATATAATGCTGGATCGTCAAGCCTGAATTTCTTAATTGGACAATCATTATGATAAGCTTTTCAGGAGTCATCAGATTGAGACTGGGTGTATTCTGTCTTAGTTCTGTCATCACTTTCAAAGTGAAGAAGAATTAGCATAGCAGCTTGCCTCATACTGAAGCTCCTTCCCACTTTTTTGGTATGTACGAATATTAGTTCAACCTCTGCGGTGTGAGTTGACTCGTCACTTGCAAGGAGGGTCATATAAAATGCTGGATCGTCAAGCCTGAGTTGTTAATTGGACAATCATTATGATAAACTTTTCAGGAGTCATCAGATTGAGACTGGGTGTATTCTGTCTTAGTTCTGTCATCACTTTCAAAGTGAAGAAGAATTGGCATAGCAGCTTGCCTCATACTGAAGCTCCTTCCCACTTTTTTGATATGTACGAATATTAGTTCAACCTCTGCGGTGCGAGTTGACTCGTCACTTGGAGGGTCATATAATGCTGGATCGTCAAGCCTGAATTTCTTAATTGGACAATCATTATGATAAGCTTTTCAGGAGTCATCTGATTGAGACTGGGTGTATTCTGTCTTAGTTCTGTCATCACTTTCAAAGTGAAGAAGAATTGGCATAGCAGCTTGCCTCATACTGTAGCTCCTTCCCACTTTTTTGTATGTACAAATATTAGTTCAACCTCTGCGGTGTGAGTTGACTCATCACTTGCATGGAGGGTGATATAAAATGTTGGATCGTCAAGCCTGAATTTCTTAATTGGACAATCATTATGATAAGCTTTTCAGGAGTCATCAGATTGAGACTGGGTGTATTCTGTCTGAGTTCTGTCATCACTTTCAAAGTGAAGAAGAATTGGCATAGCAGCTTGCCTCATACTGTAGCTCCTTCCCACTTTTTTGGTATGTACGAATATTAGTTCAACCTCTGCAGTGCGAGTTGACTCGTCACTTGGAGGGTCATATAATGCTGGATCGTCAAGCCTGAATTGTTAATTCGACAATCATTATGATAAGCTTTTCAGGAGTCATCAGATTGAGACTGGGTGTATTCTGTCTTAGTTCTGTCATCACTTTCAAAGTGAAGAAGAATTGGCATAGCAGCTTGCCTCATATACACTGAAGCTCCTTCCCACTTTTTTGGTATGTACGAATATTAGTTCAACCTCTGCGGTGTGAGTTGACTCGTCACTTGGAGGGTCATATAATGCTGGATCGTCAAGCCTGGATTGTTAATCAGACAGTCAGGAGTTTTTCAGGAGTCATCAGATTGAGACTGGGTGTATTCTGTCTTAGTTCTGTCATCACTTTCAAAGTGAAGAAGAATTGGCATAGCAGCTTGCCTCATACTGTAGCTCCTTCCCACTTTTTGGTATGTTCAAATATTAGTTCAACCTCTGCGGTGCGAGTTGACTCGTCACTTGGAGGGTCATATAATGCTGGATCGTCAAGCCTGAATTTCTTAATTGGACAATCATTATGATAAGCTTTTCAGGAGTCATCAGATTGAGACTGGGTGTATTCTGTCTTAGTTCTGTCATCACTTTCAAAGTGAAGAAGAATTAGCATAGCAGCTTGCCTCATACTGTAGCTCCTTCCCACTTTTTTTGGTATGTACGAATATTAGTTCAACCTCTGCGGTGTGAGTTGACTCGTCACTTGGAGGGTCATATAATGCTGGATCGTCAAGCCTGGATTGTTAATCAGACAGGCAGGAGTTTTTCAGGAGTCATCAGATTGAGACTGGGTGTATTCTGTCTTAGTTCTGTCATCACTTTCAAAGTGAAGAAGAATTGGCATAGCAGCTTGCCTCATACTGTAGCTCCTTCCCACTTTTTGGTATGTACGAATGCCGGTGTTAGTTCGACCTCTGCGGTGCGAGTTGACTTGTCACTTGGAGAGTTCTATAATACTTGATCGTCAACTGTGATTGCTATAATTTATCTTATCTACTTTACAGGAATTTTGTAGCTCATCATTTAGGAATATATTCCCTTCCGTGCTGTCTTATACCTGCATGCCTGCATATGGTTGTATTCTTTGTAGAAGGTGTGTGTACTGTTAATCTCGTACTTGTAGTGGTGCTGGTGCTCAGTTGTATAGTTACTTTGTGGCAGGACCATCTTTTGTACTTATATATAGCTATGCCTGTAAGAACCTGCAGTGATGCAGAGAACTCATTATTGATCTATTTGTACTTTTGTAGCTTTTCCATGAATTAAACACATGTATGTAGCGCTATTCAATGCATGTAGTAATATTAATTGCTGCAGTTGAAGTAGAGTAATAGTGAATTGATGCATGAAAATGTCATTCAAGCAAGAACTGGTCGCACTCGGTGAGTTGGCTATGGAGCTGTAGCTAACTATAAGGTAAAGATATACCCATGGAGTAGATAGATAGATAACTATTGAAACTAGGAAGTTCCGAACACGTGCACGCACCGTCTTCTTCCTGTATGTGCGCGAAGGAACATGCAGCTTATAATCTATCACTAAAGTCACTCGTCAACTTAACTCATGCTCTACAGCTGCGTACAAAATCACAAGCCCTTCTACTACATGCCGTACCATTGAAAGGCGGTGCGTTAGGAAACACCATCAATCTCGTTCAAAGCCCGACCGTAGCTAGCTACTTTACGCCTTTTGTCAGCCCCTGGCATGTCACTATATTGTATAGACTGTTCAACAACTACAAACCGCCGACAGAGGTTGCTCTCTAGCGGCTCCATTATAATTCCTTCCCTTTGCTAGCTAGCTATAGTCTTGATTTTCCTTCCATTCACAACTGGCTATTGGACACAGCGCAACTCTGCTAATAGACAGCCTTTACTTAGTGCTCACTCTAGCCTCATGCAGGACTGATAACACTATATGTTGCTTAGTAGGTACACATGCACATTTGCATTTGCAGAAGAACATGACAGAAGTAGCTGGCTTGAATAATGGCGAAATTACCACATTTTGCCTCAGCTAGCCAGATCAAGTAAAAAGAACGGACCACACCTGTAGGCGTTTATTGTCTAATGTAATGCCAGCTCTATAACCCTAACCCTAAACCTAAACCTAACATGCACTAAGCGCCCAGGGCAAATGTTTAGTCCGTTCTTGTTACTTGACCCAGCTAGCCTATCAAATCTTATAGCTAAGTAGTAGCCAGTAGAACAACACACCTAAGATGCGAACTGGAAATGTGCATTCTACGTTCTTTCCCCTTCTGCAACTAATTACCTTATCCAGCACTGCGGTGAGCCATGACATCTGACAGCTTTGCTCTGTGTATTTTAGCCAAATGCTGATGCAATGTTAGTGTTTCTAGCCTATATGGTATGTTGTGGGCAACTGGCCAAAATTGTCCCCAAAAAATAACCCATCTGAGGTTTAAGTAATAACATGGTGCACTGTTCAATCATTGATTGAATGATGGATATACATCATTTTTGTTCAACTGGTTCCAACAAGTCCATAATGCGTACTGTGTTGGTTGTTGTCAATGACATGTAAAGCTTATAATGTCTGCCTCTTTCCATCTTCATCACGCAGTACCTTCCTCTTCCAACTGTACTCATCATTGGTCCGTCACTTATCTGAGTCATCCTCCGCTCATTCATCTCAAACTGCCTCCATTGTATGTTCAGCAATGGATGATCCAGAAATGGCTAACATCTTACGTCCACTCTTCGTGAAATTGGAAAAGCACTTGGATTTGAGCCCAATATTTTTAGGCCATCTCTATACCAGCGAACGTCTTGATGACCACCAAATGGAGAAGTTGTGGTCAATGAGGGACAGACAAATGGATCAGAACTTTGAATTCTTGATGTACTTGCTGCACCAGCCGGTGCAGCAACTTCGGAAATTGTGTGATGTATTGCAGAACGATTTTGGCAATCCTGCTCACCAAGCACTGGCTGCAGAGTTGCTCAATGCCATGGTCCCACCTGACCCCATGGAAGTGGTTGCCGGGATGGCTGATGCCATTCCAATGGACTTCTAAGCCCCGCCCTGCCACATTGTGACTCCTGTACTGGTCTTCGGTACATACTCGTTCAGCATCAACAACCTTACTTCAAAGGAACATTCGCGGTGACTAATTAACAAGCATCACTTTCTGCGCTACTAACTCGACCATAGCTATACCATGCAGTGGGAAATAGAAGAATGGCACATGATGTCTGCCAAACAAAGTACCTCGTGGCATCTATGCTTCTAGTGGAGATCCAGCTATTGTCAGACAAACTTGCATTCTGAAGGGGCTACAGGATCGCCATGCACGTCTGCACAGACAAGTGACCAGTCTGTATTTGAGCCCTAGTTTGCTGCACTGTGAGGTACACGTACACCTTCACTGTTGCCAGGTCAGGCAATTGTGAGAGCTGCATAACAAGGCAGGCACTAAAGCAAAGCAAAATGGCAGAACTGCTTCTGCCATTTTCTTCTCTCCAGTGTCCGCCCCGCAATGCCTCTCCCACAATTGCCCACCCATGCACCAGTGAAAGCATGCATGCACCACACATGGCCAATATCCAGGCGTCCACCTGCCTGTGTGGTCGTGCATGCTTGTGATCACATGTCCACTTTGAACAGAATTTGACTGAGTAATAGCATTTCAGCTTACCCATTGCAGTATTTGTACACCCGTCATTTTGTTTAAGTAGCTTGTATATGTGTGTGCACAGACGCTTTGTAGCCACCTCTCTCCATCATGTTGTGTTGGACTGTGTGCTGGGGGTTGAGTTACAGGGTTGCATGTGGCAGGGCAGTTCTTTTTGTACCATCACTGTGTGAGTAATGCTATACTGTAGTTAAATCAGACTACAACTCAATTCCATAGCTGTTTGTGTGTCTGTGGTTTTAGGCTTAGTGCGAGGTAGCAGGTTTAGCAGCTGAATTTTGTATTTTAACAATTAATGCTGTTACAGTATCCTTTTTGTTTGCTGTGATATTATTGTGTGTGATTAAAATGATTGTGTTGAACAGCTGCATGCATGCACCTGACCTATACCTATACTGCATGTACATAGCAATTATTTAATAGTTTGCATGTGGCTAGTGGTTGTGTAGGTGCTTATAGCTATATAAGATGGGTGCAGCTAGCCACTGTAATACTGAGTGTTCGTTTATCCTTCTGTACTGGGAGCATTTAATTTCAGCATCACTGTTACTGATCAATCGCGAGCTAGTGGTTGAATTTGTGTAAGATTTATATAGCTATGCCAAAGTCAGGTTGGTGTTCCAGTGTTGGCTGCCATGGTCCTGATCTCCCTGCGTCTAACATATGACACTGTAGCTAGTCACTGGGGGAGGCCAGGAGTAGCTAGCTAGCTACAGACCCACAAGTGCAATATAGTGCACCATGTCATGATCAGTGGAATGTGTGCGTGCGTGCGTAGCTATGTGACTTTGTAGGTTTCGGTGAATTCCCTCACACAGTGGAGTTCAATGCACGTCCGAATATGGCACCTGCTAATAATAGAAATCGTAAGTCCTATAAAGAGCGTGACTCACTGGTCTCCCACGCAATTTCCTCCTCCACGACGTGCGCAGTAGCGCTCGGTGAGTTTAGCCAGCTATAGTTAACTATATCTGTCAATTATACTATCAATTATGATTTACTGTGCAACTAGCCAGTTGGCTAAGCTGGTTAGAGTGCGTCACCTTCGACGCCGATAGCTATAGCTGCCGTTCGTTTGATGGATCACCTGTAGAGAGAGTGCACAGTTAGGCAATGAAGGGCATGCACTAATCTGATGCAATGTTTTGTATAAGGGTGTTGTTTATGGCTAATAAAGATCTTTAGCATAACGTAATAGGGTAAAGCGGGGTAAAACGGAACACTTGCTTTCAGTCGACTCTCACGAAGCGAGGAGTGAATCGAATAACTTCATATTGCAGGGCATTTAGGTCTAACCTTCAGCGAATACGTGTATGGAAAAGGTTATATGTAAACTGCGCAGCTTCACAGAAATACAGCGCAATAATCGTCATTACGTAACCTATTAGCGCTCGATTAAATTTGGATAGAACGAATATGAGATATTTCAATATACCTTCACAAGGATGAGTCACCTCGAAATGTTACTCATTGATCAAACCGCTGATGAAACTGATCATGAGAACGCAATCGACCCAAAAGTAATGAGCCGATGACTCGGGGGAATGCAGCTGTTCCTTGGAGTTCCGTTTTAGCCCACGCGCCATTTTGACCGGAAATATCATCGTGCTGACGAGACGGATTCTGATACTCGCCACAGCGAACGGACAGGATTACTTTTACTGTAGATTGATAGAGTAATACTACCTCTACTATTGTACAGAAACTTGAACCTCTGTGTATCATAGCTTCTGTACGACACGGTGTCGAGGTTGTAATTATGAAATGTATTCCGTTCCCCCCGCTTTACCCTAACGTTGACTTAAAGTATCCCATGGATACCGTGGATATCGTACCAGTGGCACGCGCATAGGCGCTGTAGAAGTGCCTAGGGCGCTCGCAGACACTGAAAAGATGGTGAAGTGTATATATACCGTTTAAAAGCAAAGATAAAATTTGGTTCTATCGTAGAATACGGGAGCGTTTTAACGTATTTCGTGATTACCCAATAACTTATCGTAAATTGTATCGTTTAACGCTATGCTAAACCACTCTAATGGCCCACTTGTCCCTAACAAAACCAGCTGTGGGTAAAATTGACAAAGTGCCATAGGTAATCACTGAAAGTATGTGAAGTATTTGCTAACTCAGCCACTCCATAGCTAAACCACTCTAATGGCCCACTTGTCCCTAACAAAACCAGCTGTGGGTAAAATTGACAAAGTGCCATAGGTAATCACTGAAAGTATGTGAAGTATTTGCTAACTCAGCCACTCCATATTAGGGTGTGTGGCAATTTGTTATAGCCAGCAATGTGTTAGCCTAAGGGTATATATTCTGCACTTTCTGTATCCACAGGACCTCTCTTCTGTCCATCATTCCATCTGTTATTCCATCTATCAGTCCATCATCCATCTAATTCACCATCTGTCAATACATCGTCCACCTTCCATCATCATGTCTTACCTTCCCATTGCTTCTGCCACCATGGCTGATTCCGAAACAGCTAACATAATCCAGCCACGCTACAGCAAGTTGGAAGAACGCCTAGACCTCAAACCAATCCTTGGCAAGCTGTTCTCCAAGAAGCTTTTCAACGCATGCCACATGCAGGAGCTTCAATCAAAGGACACCAGCATCGAACAGAACAGAGCATTCCTGACCTACCTGCTCACCCAGCCTGTGGAGCAGGTGAAGGCATTTAGCCAAGTGCTGCAAGAAGATGTCTGCAATGCCTCTCATCAGGAACTGGCTGAAGAGATGCTGATGGCCATCACACCAGTTGATCCTTGGAAGCGTATGCCACACTTGTTGCAGATTGTAGCCAACCAACTCTCAAAGAGTCCAGACACTCATGCAGTAGGGACCCTGTTGAAGCAGGCTATTCCATCTGATGCAGTAGAAGTGCAGAGATCAACCACTGACAACAAACTGCTTCCACTGCTCTCCAACCTACTGGACTTCTACCAGACAAATTTACCACAGGATCCGCACATGTTTCTGGTCCACCTGCAGTTTGTCTTAGAGGTAGCTACCTGCAAAGGCGTGACTGACATCACTCCTGTCCGCAGAGAGATCCTCCATGTCAGCCAGTCATTGGACTGGTAATCCCCGCCCTGCCACATTGTGGATCCTGTACTGGTCTTCAGTACACTCATTATCATCAACAACCTTACTTTAAAGGTGTCAGACATTGTTACATGGTTCGGAATAATACAAGAACGTCAATTACGAACAACATCGACGAATAATACTTGGTAATGAGGGGAAAACGACGACCAGAGGGTGGAAACGTCGTCATGTAGGCGTTTATCGAGGATCGCTGGCTCCACAGCCTGCCGCGAACGTATTACTGTCTCGGTTACAACTGTTGCCCTGCCTCTACTTTTGCACGATAAGCAACGGTGCCTCCATAATTGCTGCTGTGATCTGAGGCAACAGCGATCTCATTGGTCAGCGCAAAGTGTGGAATTTACACATTCTACCTTTAATTCTTTTCTTCCGCCCCCACGCGCGATGACAAAGTAGGGGCTAGCGGTTAGACTATGTACCTTTCAGCCATTCAATTTTCCAAATATGAAAACGGATAAATGCGTTCTCAGTTCAATTTCCAATGATCGTGGATGTAATGGATTTGAACTCTTTCTGTTCACCAATTATCGGAACAAATCCATCTGACGCCACTTTATATTTTAACGGTTCACCTACTATGCAACTTGTACTCTACGTCTAAGGGAAATGGCATCATGTCATTGTACATGTGGGCCGCCGCTACTTCCTTTACGGATTGTGTGTGGCGTCAGTATGTTTCAGTGGCAGATCTAGAGAGGAATCCAGGAGTGCAAAGGAACCCCCCTCTTCTAGTCTTATGTACTAGGATTTTGGGCAGTTTTTAGACCTGAAAGAGGCGTGGTGGTCATAATTTATACTAGTGCATACATTAAAATGCAACCAGCCTCGCTTGAATGTATATAGCTAGCTACAATTCAGTAAGGTACAGTGCATGAGCGTAACTCGACCAGGGCAAGTACATTTTGGGCAATAATAGAACTGCAATCTGCCTTCACTGGCTGTCAGAAAGAATGGATATAGCAAGCCAGACGAAGCACTGGATGGCAACAGACCCATCAACACCTACATGTTTGGACCTGCGCATGGAAGCCCGCCGTGCTGTGCTAACACAGTGCGCATTATCGCTTCACCCGAGTGAACAGTGAAAGTGTTCCCGGCCACGCGGGGCAAATGACGTCTGCCTAAATGGCGGAATGGCCAACAGGCGTGTAGCCCTCGCTGAAGCAATGGGCGACGTAAACAACAATCTGAACGCAGGATGCAGCGATGAAGTGGAGTGTTGAGCCGATTCGTGGCCGATGGTGGCCAAGTAGAGCGTTTTGTTGTCGTGAGCGCCTGCGGAGAACACCGGGCTATTGCGCAATCTAGGTGTCGCGGGTTGACTGGGACGGATATACATATATACATACATACATACAATCAATCAATCAATCAATATTTGAGTGCATCATGCCATACAGGACTAGGGCCCAGGCTGGCCCAAAGCAGCACTATATACACAAACATTTACATAAAACTGTTTAGATGATGTCCTTCACATATACAATATACAAATCAGTTAAGGGCCAGCAGGGTATAGGGAGTTCATTCTGGGCCTATGTGCCAAAACGCGCCTTCCAAATGGTGTGGATATCCGCTGCTATCTTGTGATTGTGGCAAGCCAGGCACAGGAGTATTGCCGTGGTATCTTCAAAAGTGCCTCACGATGTCCAATCCAGGCTGGGCACCTGATCAGCCAATGGACCACATCCTCCACCTCTCCACTGTCGTACTCTTTGCATACTCTTTCCTCCCTCTTCAACCCATGCCATCTGCCCGTCTCCATTTGAAACGGTGCAGTACCTCCCCTCAGCTTGATCAAGACCCTCCCCTCGCCTTTCATCTTCACATTTGCACAACTAGATTCTTCTTCATACTCCACAATCTTCTTCAGCATCGACAGCTTTGGTTTGTTCTCTAATTCCTGACCCATTCTTTTCTTACTCTCCTCCATGCCACACTCTCCAACATTCTCTTCAACTCATTCTCTGACATGTCTTTAACCTGCTCCACTCCCACATCTTGCCAACCAAAGTCGTTACAGCAGGCAGTCATTTTCTTTATCCATGTACCCTTGTTGAGTCTTATAGCCTCGACAGACACTCTTATATTACCCTATATATTACCCCCTTATATTACTCTGTTTTACTCAGCTAGCCTACCAAATCTTATAGCTGTGTATAATGGTCAGTAGAACAGCACACCTAAGATGTGAACTGGAGATTGTGTATTCTATGGCCTTCCCCAGGGGCTTTCTGCAATTGATTACCTTATCGAGCACTGCGGTGAGCCACGACAGCTGACAGCTCAGCTTTGTTTATTCGAAGTGGCTATTGGTCCGGCAGCCAGCTCAGCAAAATAGCATAAAACAACACCATAGGTTGCGATATTATATCCTGTATAAATTATTTAGTATTAGGGTTTAGGTTAGGGTTAGGGTTGGGGTTGATTTTATATAATTTTGCTGAAGTGGCTGCAGGACCAATAGCCACGGCCTTGGCCTTGTTTATTTTAGCCAAATGCTGATGCAATGTTAGTGTTTCGAGCCTATAATATTATGCATGGTATAATCTCTTGGACAACTAGCCAAAATTGTCCCCAAAGAATAATCCAGCTGAGGTGAATTATAGTAACATGGACTGGGCAACCACTGAATAATATGATGCATTACTTTAAGTTAAACTGGCTTCCAACATGTCCATGATGTATACTGTGTTGGCTGTTGTCAATGACATGCAACATGTAAGACTGCATGCCTCTTAATTCTTCATCATGTAGGACCCTTCCCTTTTCCATCAATACTCATCACCAGCCTGTCACTCATCTGATTCCCATTGTAAATCTTCCAGCTCATCCATCTTTAACATGTCTCCATGTTCAGCAATGGATGATTCAGAAATGGCTAACATCATCCGTCCATGCTTTGCAAAATTGGAACAGCACTTGGATCTGTGCCCTATTTTAGGCCAACTGTACACCAACAAACCTCTTAACACTCACCAAATGGAGAAGCTGCGGTCGATGAGGGACAGGCGAATGGATCAGAACTTTGAATTCTTGATGTACTTGCTGCATCAGCCGGTGCAGCAACTTCGGAAGTTGTGTGATGTATTGCAGAACGATTTTGGCAATCCTGCTCACCAAGTACTGGCTGCAGAGTTGCTCAGTGCCATGATTCCACCTGACCGCATGGAGGTGGTTGCTGGGATGGCTGATGCCATTCCAATGGACTTCTAAGCCCCGCCCTGCCACATTGTGACTCCTGTACTGGTCTTCGGTACATACTCGTTCAGCATCAACAACCTTACTTCAAAGGAACATCCACGGTGACTAATTAACAAGCATCACTTTCTGCGCTACTAACTCAACCATAGCTATACAATGCAGTGGGAAATAGAAGAATGGCACATGATGTCTGCCAAACAAAGTACCTCGTGGCATCTATGCTTCTAGTGGAGATCCAGCTATTGTCAGACAAACTTGCGTTCTGAAGGGGCTACAGGATCGCCATGCAC
This sequence comes from Ianthella basta, assembly GCA_964019415.1. Classification (NCBI taxonomy): domain Eukaryota; kingdom Metazoa; phylum Porifera; class Demospongiae; order Verongiida; family Ianthellidae; genus Ianthella; species Ianthella basta. Next base: position 1,346,020 of record OZ025884.1, read on the forward strand.
GTCTGCACAGACAAGTGACCAGTCTGTATTTGAGCCCTAGTTTGCTGCACTGTGAGGTACACGTACACCTTCACTGTTGCCAGGTCAGGCAATTGTGAGAGCCGCATCACAAGGCAGGCACTAAAGCAAAGCAAAATGGCAGAACTGCCTCTGCCATTTTCTTCTCTCCAGTGTCCGCCCCGCAATGCCTCTCCCACAATCGCCCGCCCATGCACCAGTGAAAGCATGCATACACCACACATGGCCAATATCCATGCGTCCACCTGCCTGTGTGGTCGTGCATGCTTGTGATCACATGTCCACTTTGAACAGAATTTGACTGAGTGATAGCATTTCAGTTTACCCATTGCAGTGTTTGTACATCATTCTGTCTTTTTGTATAAGTAGCTTGTATGTGTGTGTGTGCACAGACTCTTTATAGTCACCTCCCTCCATCATGTTGTGCTGGACTGTGTGCTGGGGGTTGAGTTACAGGGTTGCATGTGGCTGGGCAGTTCTTTTTGTACCATCACTGTGTGAGTTATAATTATACATATATATACATATAAACTTTATACTGCTTTAAACTACCACTCAATTTCTTTCAATAGCTCTATGTGTCTGTGTACGTGGTAGTAGGTTTAGCGGCTGAATTTTGTATTTTACATGCTGGAAACAATTGCTGTATCCTATTTGTTTGCTCTTTTATTAGTGTGTGATTAAAATTATTGCATTGAACAATTAAACCTGGCCTACTATCCTACGTCATACACAGTTAACTTGCATGTAGCAGTACATTTGTGTATAGTTGCTTATAGTTCCATTAAGGTGCATATGTATACCCACTGTGATGCTGAGTGCATGTTTAGCTACCCTTCTGTACAAGAGGCATTTCAGCAATAGTACATGTTACTTAGCTATAGTGGTTGGGTCAAATTCAGGCTGGTGCACCTGTGTTGGCTGTCTTGGCTGTAGCTCCCTGTGTCTGAGTGAGATACTATGCGACTGCAGTGTAGGGATGAGTACATGTACAGATCTATATAGACCCATGGGTGCATACATAGGAAGTGCGTGCACCATGTCACTGTAGTGTGCATGTGGTGTGTGTGTGTGTGTGTGTGCACTAAGTATTGTATGGTGTGTGCTTGTGTGTGCTTGTGTACACATATGTGAGTTGTGTCATCCTTCAGAGTAACATGAACCTGAAAAGCTAGTTAGTTATAGATATACAGACTCTCCTATAAGGAAAACCACAGTATTTCCGATACTAGGGTAATTCCGTCACTTTGCTATTGTCTTGATTCTTCTTTTTTCACAACTGTCTACTGACCAAAGCACAACACTGAAAGCTAATGGCATGCAGGCTACTTAGCGTGTGTGTGTGTGTGTGTGTGTGTGTGTGTGTGCGTGTGTGTGCGTGTGTACCATTGCGTGAGTATGAGTATGGGTATGATGCAAGATTGCCTCACACAGTGGGCATCCAAAAATGGCACTTTCTAAGAATAGAATTTGCGTAGGAGTCACCCTAGATATAAAGAGCGTGACCCCTCACACCGGGTGCCCTACTGCATATCCTTGACGACGTGCGCGGCTTGCGTGCTATCGCTGGAATACGTAGCTACATCGGCCAGCAACACTCGGTGAGTTTACCTGTCGCATTACTATACATTAGTGGTAGATATAGTTAGCGGAGCTGAGTGAATCACCTTATGGCTTTGACGCCAAATTGACGTAGGCTAGTTTTGTTCGTCCGCGGCGGCGGACCTTGAGTCTTCGCCAATAGCTAGCTAAATTATGGGTGTGTGGAGGGAAGCTGTTTGCTGCCATGTTATAGCTACGACCCACTAGTACTAGACTGACTAGAGCGGCAAACTAGCCTAGCTAATTAGAGGGAAACAGTTGAACAAGTGATTAGCTAGTTAACTGCCTACACTTGTCCGTCATGTCGACGAACGTAGTCACGGCGATGCGGCACACTGACCACCGTTGTGTGTGTGTTGTGTGTCTTTCATAATGCGGTAGCTAGCTAGTTAGCTAGCAGGGAAATGAGATAGCTGGAAGTGACAGTGAAGAGTATATAGCAAGCTAGCTAAGTTGCCACAAGCATGTCTGGTGTGTGATCATATTACCATAGATGACCTATAGCTATAGATAACAGTTTTATTGAGGCCAAAATCAGATGCAATATTAGTGGTCTTTATGCTATATAATGGGCCAAAATTGTCCCAGAAGATGCCGGCTGGGGGTGGGGTATTGGCTTAGGAATGACATGTAGCTATGTGAAGTGTTCACCACCTCAGCTTTGCTACATATAGGGCTTACGTTCATATGTATTAGCTTTATTGGCATGTAAAATGGTGTATATTGACTACATTATGCTTGTGTTTCTGCCTCCCCTCATCACCAGTGCCTCTCCAGCAATCTTCCACCCACTGGTCCATCTTTCCATCTGTTGTTCCATCTGTCTTGCCGCATCACTTGTTCCAGCCATGGCTAGCTCCATCATCCGGCCACACTTTGCAGAGCTGGAAAAATGCCTGGACCTCAATCCACTCCTTGGGGAATTTTTTTCCAGTGGACTAATTACTGCTTCCAAGATGGAGGAGCTTCACAAGAAGAAGAACAAGCGCAAGCAGAATCGTGCATTCCTGATGTACCTTCGTACTCAGCCTGTGAAGCAGTTGAAGAGGTTTTGCCACATTTTGCTCGGGGACGTTGGCAATGCATCCCATCAAGAACTGGCAGCAGAGATGCTTGTGGCAATCCCTCCAACTGACCCTTGGAAGCGTATCTCTAGCCTTCTGCACACCATAGCCAACCAGCTGTCCCAGAGTCCAGACTCTTGCTTTCAGTCATTGAAGCAGGCAATGGACCAATACCAGATGAAGTTTCCGCAGCAACCTCATAAATGTCTAGCTGACCTGCTAGTTGTTGTGGAGGAGATTGACAGCGTGACGGATGTCACTGCTGCCCGCAGCGAGATCCTCCAGGTCTACCAGTCAATTGACTGGTAGACAGGGCCCCCCGCCACATTGTGGCTCCTGTACTGGTCTTCAGTACACTCTTTAGCATCAACAACCTTACCTCAAAGGAACATTGTGTACCCGACTACGATATTATCAATATATATACTTTCTATGAGACTTCACTTATCCAAGTTGGAAACAGATGTTGAACTGGCTATACTTCTTCAGGAAGCAAGCTGAAACAATGATACTATAGAGGTTCATTACTATGTGGTCAAGATGCAATGGAAATTTGTGAGCTTTGAGCGCAGTATCATCTTCAAGTGGGTATAGAACATTTCAATCTGTGATCTTCATCGGCTGTAATAATGCTGTGACATTATTACCGCTGATGTAGAGCCACGGATTAAAACGTTGTATTCTCTTCAAGTAAAGGGAAATTTCAAACGTTAGTAATTGTTTCATCTCGATGCAATATGGATTTTTGTGAGCTTTGAGTGCAGTGTCAACTTCAAGTGGGTACAGATTTAATGAACATTTCGATCCATGGATCTTCATCAGCTGCAATAATGCCATAACATTATTACAGCTGATGAAGAACCACGGATTGAAATGTACTGTACCCACTTGAAGTTGACACTGCACTCAAAGCTAACAAGCTTCAATATTGCATCAAGATGAAACAATTATCAACATTTGAAATTTCCCTTTACTTGAAATTTTCTGATTGCACTCAAATTCCAAAATTTTGATTCAGTTTCTTATCCATTGTGTAATTACATAAGTTTTCACATTGTGGTACACATGATTACTCTTAATTGTTGTACTAAGGTAGTTGTGCTGGAGTCTGTTGCAGGGTCACTTTGTGGCAGACGCCCCATCTTTACTGTAGTTTCTTGTATAATGCAGAACTATAGAATAAGTGTTTTGTAACATTATTCTTTTAGGCCGCAGCCTTATATGTGCTTATTTTTGTTGGTTTTTGCATGTATTTCTTACATGCAGTGTATAGTGTTCATTGCAGCTGACAGAATTTATGTATAATGATGCCCTATGCTGCTCCATAATATGCATGCACAACAGCAGTGTAATGTGCATGGTTGACCTGTTGCATGGCACATGTTTCAAAGGATATATCGCTGCATGTGTATAAATTGTATACAGCTAGCAACTCATAACATTGTAGCTATGTTGATAAATGCCTGCACGTGTGCATGTGTCTCCTAGTACGTAGTGGTGTGTGTGTGTGTGTGTGTGTGTGTGTGTTAGTGTGTGTGTGTGTGTGTGTGTGTGTACAAGTTTGTATGTGTGTGCTTGCACATGTGTGTTAGTGTGTGTACATGCGTTAGTGTGTGCATGCGTGTGTGTGTGTGTGCGTGTGTGTGTTATAGTGTGTATGCGTGTGTGCGTGTGTGCATGCACAAGTGTGCGTGTGTGCATGCACAAGTGTGTGTGTGTGCAAGTGTTAGTGTGTGTCTCTGTGTGTGTGTGTGTTTGTGTGTGTGTGTGTGTGAACGTTGCAGATTGTCCGGTAAATTCCCTTACGCTGTGAATCGAGTTTACATTCATGCGTAGACCCGAATATGGCACCTGCTAAGAATAGAAACCGCCCTATAAAGAGCGTGACCTACTGGTCTCCCACGCACTCTTCTTCCTCCACGACGTGCGCTGGTTGCGTACTACTACAACATCAGCCAGCAGCGCTCGGTGAGTTGAGCCATGCAGCTATAGCTAGGCCCAACTAACTGTCAATTATGATTTACTGCGCATTTGTAGTAACTAGCTAGTTAGCTGGTTAGAGTGCGTCACCTTTTTCGTAACCAGCAAGCTGTGTTTAGTTCGTCCGCGAACCGAGTGCCACTACGTCTTCAACGGCCGGTAGCTACGTGCGTATGGCTGTGCAAAAGGAGGTTTCTTGCTGCAACACTAGTCAATTTTAACGTTGTACACCACACGCGATTGTCCTTCCTGCGATATTTAGAAACGTTTGATTTCTCTCGTCCACCATTGCAACAGACGTGGTAGCTGCGATGGCGACTAGCTCGAGTCGCGGAGTTTGGCAGTAGCTTGCTATGCTAGCTGGCTAGCTACCATGCGTATCTTTGGAATGATCACGAAAGACACTTCCTATAGCTAGTTAGGAAGAAGGGATTGAAAGCAGCTTAGAAAGAAGGGATTGAAAGCAGCTGGAAGAGCATTTATAAGCCTGAGTGCAGGGGGCCTGGTGTGTACGTAGCTAGCTAATCACAGATAGCTAACTGTTTGGTGTGATGACCTGTAGAGCAAGTGCACAGTTAGGTAAGGATGTGCATGAACTAATGTAAGTCATCCTATTGGAACCAAAATCTGATGCAATGTTTTGTAAGGGTGTTGTTTATGGCTAATGGCCCACTTGTCCCTAACAAAACCAGCTGTGGGTTAAGTAAACAAGGTGCCATGAAAGTATGCGAAGTATTTGCTAACTCAGCCACCCCATATTTGGGCGTTTGGTATGGGCAATTTGTTAGCCAGCAGTGTGTTAGGATATACTGTCTGCACCCTCTGTATCCACAGGACCTCTCTTCTGTCCATCATTCCATCTGTTATTCCATCTATTGGTCCGTCATCCATCAAATTCACTATCTGTCAATACATCGTCCACCTTCCATCATTGTGTCTTACCTTCCCATGCTTCTTCCACCATGGCTGATGCCAAAACAACGGACATAATCCAGCCACGCTTCAGCAAGTTGGAAGAACGCCTAGACCTCAAGCCAATCCTTGGCAAGCTGTTCTCCAAGAAGCTTTTCAACACGTGCCACATGCAGGAGCTTCAATCAAAGGACACCCGCACTGAGCAGAACAGAGCATTCCTGTCCTACCTGCTCACCCAGCCTGTGGAGCAGGTGAAGACATTTAGCCAAGTGCTGCAAGAAGATGACTGCAATGCCTCTCATCAGGAACTGGCTGAAGAGATGCTCATGGCCATCACACCAGTTGATCCTTGGAAGCGCATGCCACGCTTGTTGCAGATCGTAGCCAACCAAATCTCAAAGAGTCCAGACACTCGTGCTGTTCGGACCCTGTTGAAGCAAGCCATTCCATCTGATGCAGAAGTGCAGAGATCAACCACTGACGACAAACTGCTTCCACTGCTCTCCAATGTACTGGACTTCTACCAGACAAATTTTCCACAGGCTCCTCACTTGTTTCTGGTCCACCTGCTGTTTGTCTTGGAGGTAGCTACTTGCAAGAGTGTGACTGACGTCACTCCTGTCCGCGGAGAGATCCTCCGTGTCTACCAGTCTTTGGACTGGTAAACTCCGTCCTGCCACATTGTAACTACTGTACTGGTCCTCAGTACACTCGTACATGTTTAGCATCAACAACCTTACTTCAAAGGAACATGGTATAAGTAATCAGCACCTCGGCCCCCTGGAACGCAAGTCATATCTGACTGCAACTCCAGATGAACAATTTGGAAGAAGACTGTTACTGAAGCCTGCTTGCTTCACAGTCTGTTGCTCACTTCAAGATGCATGAATGAGCATTCATTTCCACAAAGCTAGGAATCATCATTGGCCCCGTCAAGTTGACCGTGGACACCATATTGATGATTGGCGTCTGCACTGCTATTCACTGTCAGAGAGGAATCTGTCAGCAGTGCCTTTCCCCCCTAGCTCCCCTTGACTCCTGGCATTTGTGTAAACTTGAAACATGATGTGAATCATCATGCACAGATGCTTTCACAGTCAAGCAGCTCATGAGGTTGCATTGTCTGTACTCTTATTATGTACAGAACATGCACTGATTTTTGTAATCACTAGGGCGTATGGGTGCTCAGTGGTAAATCAGTCTGCAGCATGTTGACCTCAGGCTTACCGGCCCCCCTTGACCGAACCAGTTTTACTGCCGCCTCATGCACTGGTGAAGAATTCACATACAGTTGGAGGTTGGCCATACTGGATCACAATACATGATTTTTGTATACATTGCCTTTTCTAGGCATTCACATCCCAATATTCTGGGAGAATTTGAATTAACCTACGTTTCACCTCTACGAATGATTTCAGCGAGGTGTACTTGTCTGTAGGTTATTGTGCTGTCTTATGCCATCATGCCTGCATGGTTAATGCATGGCTATACTCTTTGTAAATTGTAAGGTGTAGTGTTATTTGTACTTCAGTATTTTTGTGCATGTAACTATTGTACTGGGGCTCAGTTGGGGTTACCTTGTGGCAGGACCATACTTTGCATCCTTACACTGTAACTGATATCTAGCATTCTTGTACATGATAAATGGCAGTCTTTATTATAATGGACATTTATTTTGTACCTTTACTATACTGCAATAACTGTACTGTTATATCTTTACTGTTACATGTATCTATATGGCTATAATAATTTATGAGAAAGTAGTGTAACTTACATTTGTTTCGTAACATTCTTTGCAACTTAAACCGGATGATGCCGTGCATGAAAACTTCCTGTTTGAAATCTGTTGCACAAGCTTCTGGTGGCCTGACACTAGTGCAACAAAATGGGCAATAGTCTTCGTAAACCTACTCCGTCCTACTCTTTCTGCCAGCCATTTTATTATGATATCATAGATGGGGTTGACATCACATTAAATTGGATGGTGTAAGGGTGGGGTCTGGTTCATGATGCTATATAATGGTGAGTGCATGCTATGGAGTGTAAGTTCCAATTATTATGCAAACCACAGCATACAGCATGCTTCCCATGGTACACTGATACATGTGCAATCTATCTTCATTATTAACCAGCACATGCATGCTATATATAGCCACATACGTATCTATCATAGCTCACTGTCAGCATTTTGCATTTGAAGCAATGTTGTTAGATGTAACCATTTAAAGCATGGATTTACTGAATGGCTGGGTAACATTCACTGCAAAGGATGCCTAAAAGTGTATGTTTAGGAACTTATAGTCCATTCATATACAGGCAGCTTTCAGTATAGCTAATATTGATTGGTGTGGGATGCAGTACAAGGTAGACTTGAAAGCTGCCACAACTTCGTGGCACAAGAACTATACATACGTTCACTGCAGTAATTCACTTCCAACGCCTTCAGTCTTGATTGTGGTTGCATGGACACTCTGTCCGATGTACACATTGACTCTTTGTAACCACAGCACATGCATTGACATGCAGGTGCATGGGAACAGCTGTATGTAACTAACCCACACAGCTAACCTGCATGTGGCTAGTAGGTAGTTACTCGAGCACTTGCGTAGCGATTCACTGTAATTCAGGATGTTTCGGCCACGTAGGCCTTCATCACTCTTATTATGTACAGTACATGCACTGATTTTTGTAATCACTGGGCGTATGGGTGCTCAGTGGTAAATCAGTCTGCAGCATGTTGACAATAAGCTGATGAAGGCCTACGTGGCCGAAACGTCCTGAATTACAGTGAATCGCTACGCAAGTGTTCGAGTAACTACCTACCAGCCACATTACATCCCACAGCAATGAGTCTCTATGCTATCAGCTAACCTGCATGATGTGTGAGTGTCTGTATGCAACTGTATACAACACTGCTTACAGTATACAGTGTCAAACTAGCTCAGTACTAGTATTGCTGAGTATCTATGGTTAGAAGCTAGCACTGGGTATAGCTATCTATAGCTACCAGCATTCAGAGTCCTGGATGGATGGGGTGTTATCTACGGGTTAATGTGAATCATTCAACGTATACGTACTGGTACACCAAATGCACATGTATGTGTGCCCTACAGCCATACCACAGCCACACATTGTGCTAACTATAGCTATATAGTCGTGCTAAATGGCCAGCAACTCACTCGTGTGTATAGCTAATTAACTGTATACCCTCGGCCGGCCTGTGTGGAGATGGCTGTCATGTCCCTCCATGGCCTCAAGCTCCCTTTGAATGCGACATGAGACTGTCTGCAGCGTAGAGGGGAATATGTCGGCTGGATATCGCTATATTGTAGGAAACCGCGCCGTTTAGTGTGCGCATGTGACACAGCGTACGCTGTAGCTAGCTATAAGGTTAAACTCGATGAATCAGGCTGATACTTAGGTGAAAAGGGCGACAAGATGGAGTCGGTCTAGACAGGGTGCAGTAGTAGACTACTGGGGGAATCCCCTTCGAAATTCAGGTTTCAGTACACGGCCAAAATAATAGCCCACGCCAAATAATATTATGGCGCATTCCATGACCACAGACGCGCTCCCTGTCTATAAGTACTGTGGCCCAGCCGAGCCAGCGCACAGTTCATCGATCCGAATCCTTCACAACGTACACGTGTTGTGTACGACTACGCACAGCAACCAGTCCACATTGGCCAGCAGCGCTCAGTGAGTTCTGTAGTTGTTCAGAGTACTAGTGTAGCTAGCTATCATCTCCATCTGTTTGCTATCAACCTAGCTGTATCTAAACTTTGGCCAGATCTGACAAAGCTACGTAGTTACTTTGTCAGCGGCCCCAAAACCTGATTTTGCCAGTCCGAATGCGCGTGACCAGCTTGCCATGCAAGGCCAGCCATGTTGCATGCCGCATGAATATCCCTACATTAATTTGCTAAACCGCCAGACACTGCATGTAGCTAGCTATATAGCTATTGTATAGCTACAACAGTTTTATAGGAACAGCCATAAGGTATGTAGCTATAGCTATTAGCTATGCTCGTGTTTATGTATTAACTTAACTAGCTATGGATGTTTTGGTAGCTGCAGTGTTTCTGGTATGATTCGTCTTTCACATGTCCCATGCAGTATTATTTGTGATGCCACATATTTCTAGGCAGTAAAGACTGATCAGTTGCACAGGTGACAGCAATGACTCTATATGCGTGAATTGTGGTTAGCTATAAGGAGATCTGTAGGCATTGTACTTCACAAGATTGAATTTGCCAACATGCACAACTGCATGGCTGAAAAGTTTATTATTCTTTATTGTGGCTACACTGCTTTCAGTTCTTCTGACGCAATGTTAGCGGTTTCCCCTTGAACCTATATACAGGGACATTTATGGGCAAAGACTTCATAGAAATGACATAGTGTTACGCTGTGTTATGCTTGTGTTTCACTAGGTAACCAAACTGGTATGCAGAGTACCTCTGCTGTTCCATATATGGGCAGGCTTAGGTGTCACATCTGTTTAGGGACGTCAGAAAATTGGGGCACCTGATCACATGAGTGTATATATGTCTTCGTTGCTTTGAGGTTGTCATATGATTCGTGATGTGTATATGGCTGCACACTGTAGACTGCATGCATGGGTAATTATATAAAGTGGAATAATTATTCAGCGTCAAGTTGATGATACCTATGTACTATATACCTCTTCATATAGTGACATAGTGTTATACGGTTATGCTTGTGGTTCACTAGGTAACCAAACTGGTATACAGAGTATCTCAGTCTGCTGTTCCATATATGGGCAAACTTAGGTGTCACATCTGTTTATGAATGTAGGAAATTGGAACACCTGATCTCATCAGTGTATGTCTTTGCTGCTTTTAGGTTGTCATTTGATTCGTGATGTGTATATGGCTGCACACTGTAGACTGCATGCATGGGTAATTATATAAAGTGGAATAATTATTTCAACGTCAAGTTGATGATACCTATGTACTATATACCTCTTCATACAGTGAACTAATCCAGCTCTAGGCTGGTGCAATAGCTATATTATAGTATATATCATGTTGTTTTTTCTGCATGAGACAAACAGCTTCCTCATTGAGAGTTCTCGCAAGGGTCCCATATTATAACGCTGCAGGTGTCTTAGAATAGATGCAGTTCCCAGTACAATAATTGTGCATGTTCAGTTTAATTTGCTTTGCAATGATTTTTTGATTTGTGTTAGAATGTTTCTGTCCCCTCTGTCATCACCATGCAGGACTTCTCCACACATCATTGTATCTGTTCCTGTATCAGTTGGTCCGTGATCCATCAGTGTCTCTGTTCTTCTATTGATCCAACTTGTGGCCTTTCTCTCATCACCTGTTACACTATGGCTGATTCCGAAACAGCCAACATCATCCAGCCACACTTTGGCAAGCTAGAAGAACGCCTCTATCTCAAACCAATCCTTGGCAAATTGTTCTCCAAGAAGCTTTTCAACACCTGTCACTTGCAGGAGCTTCAATCCAAAGACACCCGCATTGAACAGAATCGCATATTCCTCGACTACTTACTCACGCAGCCTGTGGAACAGGTAAAGAAGTTTTGCCAAGTTCTGCAAGAAGATATTGGGAATGCCTCCCATCAGGAACTGGCCGCAGAGATTCTTGTCACCATCCCTCCAGTTGACCCTTGGAAGTGCATGCCACGCTTGTTGCAGATAATAGCCAATAAACTGTTGAAGAGTCCAGACTCGTACGCTTTGAAGAAACTGTTGAAGCAAGCCGTTCCGGCTGATGTAGTTGTAGAAGAACATGAAGCAACCGACAATCTGTTTCCACTGCTCTCCAAGCTACTGGACCTCTACCAGACGAAACTCCCACAGGATCCACATATGTTTCTGGCCCATCTCCAATTTCTCTTGGAGGCAACTGCTTGCAAGGGTGATGTCACTCCTGTCCGCAGAGAGATCCACCGTGTCTGGCAGTCTTTGGACTACTAAACCCAATCCTGCCATCTTGTGACTCGTATATGGCGGTCTTATGCATACGTACATGAAATGTTAATCAACACCCTTTCATCAAAGGAAGCAGTTTACATTTAGCAAGCATTTATCTGTGATATTATATTAAATTTTTATACCTAACTCATGAAAGTATGAAATTTAACTCCATTTAACAGAAGACATGTAATGTTTTATAACTGGGGCAGGATCCCAACTGGTCAGACTTTCATAAATTATATATATAGCTACAGAACTTATACTGTGTCAGATTCTCATCAAAGTGAATAGAATTGCAATGCATGTGTATTAGTTTACATGCAGCTATGCCATGTATTGTGTTTGTTCTGTGCACTTCAAACTAGTAACACATGCAAGGTGCATGCTGGGGGTGTGTAGGTACGTACCAGGTTGCTTGTGGTTGGCCAGTTATCAATCCTAAGTGTGTTCACCTCTGTACAAGTATGTGAATATGCTTCTGTGGAACGTTCTGTGTCTGTGATCACGTCATGGTTGCCATGGCACAGTTACGTATCAGGCACTTGAAGTGATTGCTGTCAAACATACACCAGTAACATGCAGTGACGTCAACATCTACACATACACATGGTTTGTACCAATACTTATTTTTCCTTTTATGTCATTGAAACCGTTATGTTGTGCACTGTGTATATCACTGTTATTGAAGTATCCGGTTGTGGACCAGTTTCCTGTCTGTTTTGTGATTTCCCTCTTGGGTCATGCATGGTGCACAGCTCAAATTCTAAACTTAAAGATCCCAAAGGAAATCCAAGAAATGCAGAAGCTCCAACCAAGCACACACACATGCACACACACACACACACACACACACACACACACACACACACACACACACACACACACACACACAAACAGTGACACTATGTAGCTGACATAATATCATGCATCATATCTACATGACCTTCCTTCCCACTTCCATCTCAGCAAGACACTGCATGTGCCAACAACATAGTGTTCTGTATATTCTTCTGCTGCATCCATTATGGCTTCTCCCTTCCCTTGACCATTCTTATACCCCTCTCTCACTTTCCCTCTTCCAGCTTCTCCCTCCCTCTCCCTCCTACTTAATCTGGAGCTGTCTCCTTCCCTCTCCCTCCCACACCCTCCCTCTCTATCTGTCCCTCTCCCACACTCCCCCCCCCTCCCCCCCAGCTGGACCAGATAGGAGCATCCTCTACAAAGTCTTCCCCTTTGATGGAGGTTGCCAGCTATAGATTCTGCACAACATGCACACATTGGAGATGGAGAGGTTGGTGCCTCAACTGATGGACAGCATGCAAGTCCAAAAATAATTGAGTTTCCACCAACGTAGGAAAGGTGATTATGGCTTCACTGCACTCCTGTATACAGATTCTTTAAACCGTATTACAGTACTGCTAGGTGGGTTATGCATGACTATACATTTCATTTACCTCATCTGTGGTGAGAAAACAGAAGTGACAAGTCTTAGAACATAAGAAGTTACTCTTACAAGTGCCCACGCAGTTTCTGAGAAGTGGTACAACTGCAGTGTTAATTAGTTGAGGGATGTTTCAAACTATATAAGGACCTTTGACCTTCATACAAAAGACAGTCAAGGTTGGCAGTTGGATCAAACCTCCTTACACTTGACGATAGTGTCATTGCTCAGTAATGGAAAACTGTTGCATGGATCTCAACCCAAATTGCAACTATAATTATACAATCCTCTATACAGTATCATTAGCTGTATAGTCTCACACGCCAGCCCCTATGTATATACTGTTGCACAATAATATGCATGCATGCATGTGGAGAAATGTATAGGGTCTGAAAGTGAACCTGCATGATCATTAGCTCTTGTCATGCGACAAATATATACTGTACCCTACCGATACCCTAAGAATACATACAGTACATGTATTATTTGCTCATTCTGTGTGGCTAGCTGCTAGCAGACGGGGCCTTGGGAACAACTGCAGTGCGCTGTGTTATGTGTGTCGTCTTTCTCACTTTGGCCAATGCCAACATGCTCAGACTCACATACACTGTAGTAGTGCAAGGTGCAATGTATCTTTACAAGATGAAGGGGAAGTCGTGTTGGATGGTTGGTGCATTGAAGGGTGACCAGTGCATGCCACAAATGATTAATTCCTATACATAATCTGATAACTTGAATGTGAACACTGCACAATTTGTTGTGCATGATGCTGGAAAAGTCATCATCTCCTCTTTCAGTGCATGGTCAGCAGTCACCTTTGGGGGTAGCAGTGCAATTTGCTTGAGGAGTGCATGCATGCAGTGACCTTGAATCCAGTCAGCCCATGGGCCTCCTGTATACCTGCATGTATGTGCCGGGTGTCTTCAGCAGGTGCATGGCTGGGCTTGTCAATCAATCAATTGCCGTTCACCTGCATAGGACAAAGCATTGTATTATATATGTACATATTCCAGTGCCCTATAGCTATTTTATTGGTGAGGGGTTAAGTAACACATACTAGTAATATGATTATTATAATCATGTTCTTTGCAAAGATTAATAGTAAGGATGTATATACCATTCCGGTTACGTGGGCAATAGTTGGAGGTTTGTGCAGGTTGGAGGTATGCGCGTAACATATATAAGGATGGCATAAAAAGTACGCCCACGCACAATCGGGGGCAGGAAGTTGGGGCTAGCGCGCCAGACTAAGAAACAAGCAAATGCTGCTACACAGTGAAGCATTATCAATGCTTGCAAGGATGGTGCTACATTCATGTATGTAGAGAATTGTGAAGGTTCTACAGATTCTGAAATTCCATTTGAGCTGGATGACACCACGTGAGTTGCCAATCAACCCTTTTGATTCTGGTGATGATCTTCAGTGAGATCATCTCTCAACTGAAGAAATCCAGAAAGTATTAATGGTTCTGTCCCTGCCCCCATGATCAGATATTATAATTATAAATTATTGTTTTGTTTTGAAGCCTTACTGAGCATTCTTAATCATTACCTGTATTGTTCATCAGTCCCATGCATCCTCTATATAAAGAAATGCCTAAATCCCTGGGGATTTAGGTATCCCCCATATAATACGTAGATTCCAGACCCAGAGATTTTGGCATCCCCAGGGAGTTTGGCATTTTGTACTACAGTATAATTGTATACGTATCTATTGTACTGGGGCTCAGTTGGGGTTACCTTGTGGCAGGACCATTCTTTAGTATTCTTACACTGTAACTGATATCTATAATCTGGCTTTCTTGTATGTGGTAAATGGCAGTGTTTATTTTATTGAACTTTTGTAACTTTACTACTGTAATAACTGTACTGTTACGTCTTTACTGTTACATGTAGCTATGATTAATGAGTGTTGTTTAGTAACAATCTTTGCTACTTCAAAACGGATGATGCCGTGTATAAAAAATTCCTGTTTGAAGTCTGTTGTGCACACTTCTGGTGGCTTGACACTAGTGCAACAAAATTGGGCAATAGTCTTTGTAAATCAGACCCACCCATCTGCCAGCCATTTTATTACGACATCATCCATTCGTGGATAGATATGACATCACATTAAAATGATTGGTGCAAGGGTGGGGTCTGGTTCATGACACTACATGATGGTGAGTGCTATATTAAGTGTAAGTACCAATTATTATGCAATCCACGCTTACAGAATACTTCACACGGCACACTGATACACGTGTGGAATCTATTTTCTTTATTAACCAGCACATGCATGCTATGTTATAGTTATATCACGGTATGAGTGTGATATCCGGGTTATCGCCCAAGACCAAGGCGACTGTACGTGGCCATAGAACGCATGCGGGAGCTCTACCAATGGGCACAAGGTATTTTGGCTCTGAACTTACCCTCAGATGTAACGCAGCGTGCACGCTGTGGCTAGCTCAATGAATCAGGCTGATTGAGGCTGATAGGTGAAAAGGGCGACAGGATGGAGTCGGTCTAGACAGGGTGTAGTATAGACTTATCGGGGGGAATCCTTCGAAATTCAGATTTCAGTTCCCTAATAGCGCTAGCCAAATAAGGTGCATTCCATTCCAAAAATAGATCTATACGCGCTCCCCGTCTATATGTACTGTGGCCCAGCTGAGCCAGCGCACAGTTCATCGATCGGAATCCTTCACGACGTACACGTGTTGTGTACGACTATAGCTACGCACGGCAACCAGTCCACATTGGCCAGCAGCACTCAGTGAGTTCTGTAGTTGTTCAGAGTACTAGTGTAGCTAGCTATCATTTACCTTTTGCTATCAACCTAGCTGTAGCTAACCTTCGGGTAATTCTAAATCTGACAAAGCTACGTAGTTACTTTGTCTACCACAAAGCCTGATTTTGCTAGTCAGATTGCGCGTGACCAGCTTAATTGTTAGGGCCATGCAGCCATGTTGCTCGCCGCATGGATATCCCGACAAAAATATAGCTTGCTAAACTGCCATACATGCACCGTAGCTAGCTATATAGCTATTGTATAGCTACAACAATTTTATAGGACCAGCCATAGGGTATGTAGTTATAGATACGTATTATATATATATTCACGTTTATGTGTTAACACAACTAGTTATGGACGTTTGGATATACATGGCTACAACTTCCGATGCGATTTGTCTTTCACGTGTCCCATGCAGTAGTTCTTGTGATGCCACATATATCTATAGGGAATGAAGACTGATCAGTTGCACAAGTGACAGCAATGACTCTAGATACGTGAATTATGGACATTTATTGTGAATAAGATTGTTCTCTGTGTATAAGGCTATAATTATTAAAGTTACATAGTTTGGTGACCAGCTATATCAATCAATCAATCAATCAATCAATGATATTAGAGTGCATCATGCCACACAGGCACTAGGACACAATGTGGTCCAAAGTAGCACTTAACTACATGAGTCATGAACACATAATATAGTTATTGTTACTCGTGAGCATTAACATTGGAGTTATAAATTGGCACAGACAATATTAATAGTTACATGTGACCAAATCTTACTTTTCACATGATAGACAGCTAAAGGAGGGAGCAAACATTATAATTCACAAGATTGAATTCCTAACATATTACAACTGCATGGTTGAGCAGTTTAGCTATTATTATTGTGGCTTGGAAATCCCCCTGCTGGTGTAAAATGGACACGTGTGCAAATCACTAGGCAACCAAACTGGTGTGCAAAGTATTTACATATCTACTGCATAGCTGGACAGGCTATAATAACAGCCTGTTTACACTAGTGGAATGGTTTCGTAACCGGTTATTATGAGAACCGTTCTATATATGGATGGGTAAATGGTTCAGCCCCTGTTTACACTAGTTACAGCGAAACAGGTTCAAGGAGTGCAAATAAAGTGTGCACGGAAAACGAATATACTGTAGTCGTCTCCAACAGACGATTCCATTGCGTAGCTAGACCGAATTTCTGAATGAAAGGTGCAGTTATCTGTAATTGCCGCCTGAGCGGCCTTCTCCCATACGCATTTTGATCGAGAGAAGCACCTCTGTTAATTTCGCTCCAAGCTAGTCGCAGCTATGTTGCCAAAGATTTGCCTTAAAGCGCCAGAATTAAGCTACTGAGGTGGTATAAGTTGAATCAGAGGTGGCATAAGTGAATCAGAGGTGGTATAAGTGATTTAGAACACCTCCGTTGGACCAATCAGATTATATGGCTGCATGCATGGGTAATGGTGTGGAATAATTGTGCAATGTCAAGTTATTTCATGATAGCTGCTTCACATTTGTGATTGCTATATAGCTACCTGTGTATAATTGTATACCTCTTCATAGAGTGGGCTAATCCAACTCTGGGGTATGTGGTGCAATATGGCTATGCAATATTATGTTGGTTTGTCTGCATGCACATAATTAGGCAAACAGCTTCCTCATTGAGATTTCTCAAAATTGTCCCACATTATAACACAGCTGGCGTCCCAAAATAGATGCTGTTCCCAATACAATTTTTTGCAAATTTTACATGTTTGGCTTAATTATTAATAATTTGCTTTGCAAATTTCTTGGTCTGTGTTAGAATGTTTCTGTCCCCTCTGTCATCACCGTGCAGGGCTTCGAACTCCACGCATCATTGCATCTGTTCCTGTATCAGTTGGTCCGTGATCCATCAGTGTATCTGTTCTTCTATTGATCCAACTTGTGGCCTTTCTCTCATCACCTGTTACACTATGGCTGATTCGGAAACAGCAAACATCATTCAGCCACACTTTGGCAAGCTAGAAGAACGCCTCTATCTCAAACCAATCCTTGGCAAATTGTTCTCCAAGAAGCTTTTCAGCACTTGTCACTTGCAGGAGCTTCAATCCAAAGACACCCGCATTGAACAGAATCGCACGTTCCTCGACTACTTACTCACGCAGCCTGTGGAACAGGTAAAGATGTTTTGCCAAGTTCTGCAAGAAGATATTGGGAATGCCTCCCATCAGGAACTGGCCGCAGAGATTCTTGTCACCATCCCTCCAGTTGACCCTTGGAAGTGCATGCCACATTTGTTGCAGATCATAGCCAACAAACTCTCGAAGAGTCCAGACTCGTACGCTTTGAAGAAACTGTTGAAGCAAGCCATTCCGGCTGATGTAGCTGTAGAAGAACATGAAGCAACCGACGATCTGTTTCCACTGCTCTCCAACCTACTGGACCTCTACCAGACGAAACTCCCACAGGATCCACATATGTTTCTGGCCCATCTCCAATTTCTCTTGGAGGTAGCTGCTTGCAAGAGTGATGTCACTCCCATCCGCAGAGAGATCCACCGTGTGTGGCAGTCTTTGGACTACTAAACCCGATCCTACCATCTTGTGACTCATATGGCAGTCTTATGTATACATGCATGAAATGCTAATCAACGCCCTTTCATCAAAGGAAGCAATTTACATTAAGCGAGCATTTATCTGCAATATTATAATAAATGTTTATACTTAATTAACTTTCAAAGTATGAATTTTAACACCCATGTTACTATGTGCATATTATGATGTTCACTTTGCTATTCCTTTTTCGCCTCACAGGGCAGTTTGCCCTAGTGCCTGAGGGCATGTGACATCATAATAATAATAATATATACATTATAACTATCATGACTGACCCTTTGCTATTATATAAATATTCAATTATACCACCACACAGTGCAAGTAACAATGGGACCACCACATGTGGTAGTAGAGTAAATGCGGTAGTTATTATATATATACGTATGCACGCTTTGACTGCTTTCTATAGTATGTGCTGCCATGCACTGATAGCTAATCACTAGTGATACACAATGTACTGTAGCTGCATGTTCTTACATGTTCTGCATGCAAATGCACTTCAATTGCTAGCTAGCTAAGTATAGCTATAACTATAGTTTAACAGTATAGCTATAGCTAGCTAGTTGATGGGCTGTCTCTACTGGATATAGTAATACAATATAGCTACACATGCATAGACTAGCTAAGTAGCTAGCTATATACTTGTATGTGCTTTATCTACTGCTTAGTGGGCTAGCTAAGAAGCCAATGCCTGATATGGAGTTGCAAATCTGAATGCAGTGGTGGTGGAACACGACCTGGTTTGAGGGGCTTCTTACTGAGAGGGCTATGCCCCTCCCCCCATTGCCCTTGTCGCAATGTGTGGAGTTAAGTCCACAATGCAGTGCAACGAGGTTCTTATAACTACTGCACGGCGACGTATGTAGCTATATTATGATGTTGTGTTGCTTGGTGAATAGCTATAACGTAGGTAAATCCCCCAGTGGGATGACTAAATTGCCAAATATGGCGACACAACATCATGGTCTAAAAATAGACCCATCCCCTATATAATGGTCATGCGCCAGCCCCCCCGTCGCCACACGACGTACGTACTTCGCGTACTAGGATAGCTAGGGGATACAGCCGCACTCGGTGAGTTTACTGTCTGTTTATCTACTTACTGCGGATGTATGAACAGTTAACACTTTGGTTTATTGGTAGCTATAGCTAGCTACTTACAGCTACTAGCATTTTGTGGCCCCGTGGGCCTTTCGCCGATCTGGGTGTGTGGAGGAGAGCTGAAGGAAGATAGCTTAATACGTAGCTACAGAATCTAACAGCTAAGCTACGTATATAATGCAAACCGCCGGGCAGCCATACATGTATGGAGAGCTGAAATAGCTAACTGGTTCGTTATGAAATTTTCAGCACCGTATCAATTGGCCGGCCGCCTAGTGACCTTTGGAGTTCTGGTGAAATTTGTAAATCTGGAATAGCTAGCTACCCTGAGAGCTAGCGGGGGCTGATAATGTAACAGTAAAAGTGAAAGAAATGGCTGTAGAGTAGCTAGTTTGATAAACGTCTGTTGGCAGGTAGCTGTACTCGCAAGTGGCCGAGATTGTCTCAAGAAATCTGCTGAGGGTAAAGTAAACATGGTGCCATAAGTAATTACTGAAAGTATGCGAAGTATTTGCTAACTCGGCCACACACCAAGGGTGTTTGCATGGTAGCTTTTTGTTTATAGTACGTAGTGATTGTGAGTGATGTTTTGGACTATGTCTGCTTATGTTTTGCCTCCATCTTCATTAGGACCATCTCCATCCTCTGTACCATCCATCACTGAACATTCTATCTATTTTCATCCACTTGGTCCGTCCATCCATCCACATATCCTGCACATCTTCCATCTGCCTATTGTTCCATCCATCAACATGTCTGACTCTGAAACGGTTGCCATCATCCAGCCACTCTTCAGCAAGTTGGAGGAATGCCTCGATCTCAATCCAATCCTAGGCAAATTATACTCCAACAATCTTTTCAAGACCTACCACATGCAGACGTATCGATCACTGAAGGACAACCGCATTGAACAGAACCGTGCATTCCTCGACTACCTGCTCACCCAACCTGTGGAACAGGTGAAGAAGTTTTGCCAAGTTCTGCAAGAAGATGCCTGTAATGCCTCCCATCAGGAACTGGCCGCAGAGATGCTCAAGGCCACCCCTCCAGCTGACCCTTGGAAGTGCATATCAGGCTTGCTACACATCATAGCGAACCAATTCTCACAGAGTCTTGACTGTTTGAAGCAGACAATGGTGCAATACCAGATAAGCTATCCACAGCAGCCAAGTATCTTTCTGGCCCACCTCCTAATTTACGTGGAGGTATTTGTCCAGTTGGGTGTGCCTGGCGCCACACCTGTCCGCAACGAGATCCTCCGGGTCTACCAGTCCCTGAGCCGGTAGACCCCTCCCTGCCACAATCCAACCTCTGTGACAGTCTTCCGTACACTTTTGATACGTTCAAGAGTTCAAGAGTTCAAGAGTTCAAAATTCAAGAGTTTCAAGTTTATCGTGAGCATTTCTGCAAAGTTTATCATAAGTTTCGTACTTCAAGTTTATCACAAGCAATGTTTTGTTGCGACTTCTTATCTACGTATGTCCTATATGCAGTAATGGCCTTTGTTTATTTATAATTATGTATACGGTTACCATGTATTTGTTATTGTACTGGAGATGTAATCCCAGAGTTAGGTTGTGGTAGGACTGTAGTTTTCTGTAGCTTACTTAAACTGGTAGGAACTGTAGTGTGTGCAAACTATTATTCTGCACTTTTTGTACTTATATGCTTTACCTGTATCTTGTACTAGTGTACCACTATGGTGTAGTTGTATGGAACCCTTTCATACTTACTTTTGTATTATTCATGCTGTGGTGCATATTGTAAATCATTGCAGCCAAAAAGTGTGTCCATGCAGTGCACGGCCCGACCTTTAATTAATATGTGCAATATTGCAATGTTAATTCATATATTTATAGCATGCATTGAGAAGCAAGCAGAGTGTTCATGGGACAATTCACGCCAGATTGCTTCACATGCAAACGACAGTCATGCAGGTATGTATGGATATTGTATGTAATGTCGACCCATGCACTTCATAATGGGTTTAATTCACCAATACATTCATATTAAAAAGTATATACGTAAGTGCAAACAGTACACAGAGAAGTGGGGTCATTCAGTTCACTTCTGAGCTGTTTGTGCGGCTGCCTGCGCCTTCCGCTGTGCCTGGATCACTGCCTCCATCTCCTCATGCTTTCTCTTTCCTCTCGTGTGACCGTGCACCAAGCTATGGGGGAAAGGAAGATGACAGGTCAGTGATGTTGTAGAGGTTCATTGCTGTGCTACCAATCCAACAGTAATGACGTACTTAGCAGGCCACTCTAAGCAGCTCAATGATTCTCTTCTCGTATGGCGCAAGACCACACACCTCCTCGATCAGGTCTCGGATGAACTTCACACGCTTATTCAAAGCCTGGAAGGGGAAGACAAAAATGCGACTAATTCCAGTCATTCACGCACTACTACACTATATGCCCGCTACCTGTTGGTACGCTACCAAACTTACTCTTTTCTTTCTTGAAAGCCACATTAATTTTAGGCCCAACCCCCCAGGGATTTACTGCCATGAGGTAGATTACAATGCTTTTGCGCTATAAATTTTGAATCCCAGGAGGCTGGCTGTGTTATAGAGAGGTGGCTGCCTTACACCATCTTAGGCATGTTCCGCTGTATTATTGTACTGTACAGTTACAAGCATAACACAACTTCTGATTGTTTATGGCTGTCAGTTTGAAGCTCCTCAGTTGTCACATGCCTTCCCCTGCAAAAGGTGCTAAATACATCACCCTGCATGCATATATACCGGCTGGAAGCGCATGCATGAGTGCATGTACAGCACGTTGTTACACCACACAACCATGACTTTTAGGGTTAGCTAAATGGAGTAGAAAATATATGAACGTATAGTACATCTCATCATAGCTGGCGAGGACCAATGTTTGCAGGGGATGCCATATTCCCCAGTGAGGTTCATTGGAGCACCAGATGCCCAATATTTGCAGGGAATGCCATATTCCCCGGTGAAGTTCATTGGGGCACCAGATGCCCAATGTTTGCAGGGGATGCCGTTTTCCCCAGTGAAGTTCACTGGGGCAACAGTTGCCCGATGTTTGCAGGGGATGCCGTATTCTCTGGTGAAGTTCCCTAGAGCACCAGATGCCCAATGTTTGCAGGGGATGCCGTATTCCCTGGTGAAGTTCATTGGGGCACCAGATGCCCAATGCTTGCAGGGGATGCCGTTTTCCCTGGTGAGGTTGACTAGAGCACTAAATGTCCAATGTTTGTAGGGGATGCGGTATTCCCCAGTGACGTTCACTGGAGCACCAGATGCCCAATTTTTGCATTGTTTGCAAGTTTGGTTTGACCCCCCCCCCCCCCCCCCCCCCCCCCCGTTCCACTGTCCTTGCTGCAATGTGTGGCATTCTTGTAATTAGCTACGTAGGTACGACGTTGCGTGTCTTGATGAAGAGCTAGGTAAATCCCCCCAGTGGGATGACTTGCCAAATATGGCGATCAAAACATCTTGCTCTAAAAATAGACCCTTCCCTATATAATGGTCATGCGCCAGTCCTTCGCCGTTACGACGTACGCACTTTACGTACTAGGGATATTTAGGCTGTACACTCGGTGAGTTTAATCTTTTCTGTTTATCTACTGTGGATTTGTGAATAACTAGCTAGCTATCACTTTAGCTACTGATGTTAAGACTATTAGTAGCTATAGCATTTTGTCGGCCCGTGGGCCTTTCGCCATTCAAGGGTGTGTGACGTATCTACACCAGGGCCTATGCCCTGGTCGACTTCCCTTGTGCCCTGGTAAACTAGCCGAACATGTAGCCTAATAACTAATTGGGATGGAGTATATAGTCGGCATTGGCCTCAGAGTGCACCTCAGAACACCTGAAATCCTCAATGTTTCATTGGGGGTCTGCCCCCATACCCCCTGAGGTGGTAGCTATAGGGCCTAGGCTTGAGGTGGTAGGCCCAGAGAGCCCACCAGGTGTCCAGGTTAATCAAACTTTTAGATACACAGATCAGAAGTTATATACCCCCAAAATGTAGATACGCCAATGGCATGTAGTCTCGTCCCCAGACCCTTCCCGGGGGGGGAGGAAGGGTCTGGTGAAAGTGGGCAGGAAGTTTGGGCACAATGGAATGTAGTTATGGATGATGACATAATGCTGCATGTGATTAGTTACGGCTTCTCTGACGCTTCGATCGCGAGTTGCTATTCTGTGTGGAGTAGGGAACTCACAACGATGACAATCGAGATAGGGCTGGCACGGTGGCATAGAACATCATAAATGGCAGGCAGTGGAGCATAGCAGAGCGATTTTCCGCTGCCTGTTGACAGACTTATGAAGACGTCTTTGCCGCAAGCGAACTCCGACACTGCCTGGTACTGCTTGTCCTTCAACTGTCTACATCCAAGCTCTTTGGCTGCTCTTGAGATGGATGCGCTCACTTCTTCAACTGCGAATCTGCTAACGTACATACTCGTATTATAACTCGTTCACGAGGAGAGAAATTGTGCAATATCTTGCTACTAGCAATCTGATTGGCACTGCCCACATTCCGGCAGCGGTCACGAGAACCTGTCTATTTTCACCTAGTCTGACCAGGGGCGATGAATAGGAGGGACGATCTAGCCGCAATCACAATTAGTTCGCACCTTCGCATTATCAAACTCACACCTATTGTATCGTGAAACTCATAAGCAATACGTACGGTAAATCTGCGCAATTGGGCCGATCCATACGTTGGGCGAGATGGTACAATACAACCGCTTTTGCAATTGCTGCTGCCAACCACTAGAACAGAACTACAGGTTGGTGAAAGACTGATAGGCTGACTGTAGTGGGGAAAATACTTGTGACAGCTCATCATCCGACCAAGGAAGAAGGTTGTCTCACTCGCTATTTTACAGTGGTCTAGCATTTTGAACCAGCGTGAAGCAAGGAAGCGCATGTTGCAAAATACAACTGCTGGTGCATTCTTCTCAAGTTTTAAACGAGCGAATAACCCTCTCGGCGGTCGGTCGGTCGATCTCCAGCCAGAAAGTGATCCAAGAAAGGAATAGAGTGAGGGATAGCTGAGCTTCGAGCCCTCGTCGATCACCAAAGCCAGAGCACAGCCACAGACGAAGACCCACTCTGTGTAAGTAAAGCTCCTCAAGCCAATGAATACTATTAGGAATTCCTGCCAAACGCATCTGATTGGTCGAATAGGTGTGAACTAATCGTTACTGCCACTAGACCGTCCCTTCCCAGCCCTAAGCGCCTGACATTTAGATGGGACGGTCTAGCGAGCCAGACTAATTTTCACCAGACCCTTCCTCCCCTCGCTCACTAGCGCGCGCATCGGAAGGGTCTGGGGACGAGACTAAATGGCGTGTGGAGGAGAGCTGAACAGGAGGCAGCTAAATAGCTACATGATCTAGCAGCTAGGCTGCGTACATATCACAACACACTGGGACCGCCACAATATGATACACAGAGAGCTGAAGTAGCTAACTAGTTCGTTAGGAAGATTTCAGCACTTTTGTCGACTGGCACCTGACCGCCTCGACTAGTGGCTTTTGGAGTTTGAATTTGTGCCTTTAGGATACGGTAGCTAGCAGGGCCTGATATAACAATGGTTACAATAATCGTGAAGAGTAGTTTGATAAACTTCTGCTGGCACGTTAGCATATTTAAATAGATAATATAGCTGTAATCAGCAAGTGGCCAAAATTGCCCCAGAAGAAATCTGCTTAGGATAAAAATAATATTAAAACAAGGTGCCATATATAGGTAATTTCGTGGAAGTTATTAGGCATGCTGGGTAGGTAATAGCTTGATTCTTCTCTGGACAATCGAGCACACCATGAACACTTGTCAATTCAATGCAACGTTTCGCCCATCACGGGCTTCGTCAGGCATACAAAACTTTGTATGCCTGACGAAGCCCGTGATGGGCGAAACGTTGCATTGAATTGACAAGTGTTCATGGTGTGCTCGATTGTCCAGAGAAGAATCAAGCTATATATAGGTAATCACTGAAAGTATGTGAAGTAATTGCTAATGCATCCACTCCATATATGGGTGTTAGGTAGTTTTAATTTGTTTAGTGAGTAATGTCTTGGAGTAGCTACGTTGTGATACTTTTGCCTCTATCTTCATTTAATAGGACCACTTCCACCCATTGTCCCATCTATTATTGAACATTCCATCTGTTTCCATCCATTGGTCCGTCCATCCATCAATTTCACATCCATCATCTATTTGCCCATTGCATCTCATCAACATGTCTGTCTCTGAAACGGTTGCCATCATCCAGCCACTCTTCAGCAAGTTGGAGGAAGGCCTCGATCTCAATCCAATTCTAGGCAAATTATACTCCAGCCATCTTTTCAAGACTTACCACATGCTGAAATATCAATCGCTGAAGGACAACCGCATTGAACAGAACCGTACATTCCTGACCTACCTGCTCACCCAGCCTGTGGAGCAGGTGAAGACATTCTGCCATGTGCTGCAAGAAGATGTCTGCAATGCCTCCCATCGACAGCTGGCTGCAGAGATGCTCAAGGCCCTCCCTCCAGCTGACCCTTGGAAGCACATACTATACTTGCTGCACGTCATAGCGAACCAACTCTCATGGAGTCCAGACGTTTTGAAGCAGATAATGGCCAAATACCAGATCATCTTTCCACAACAGCCAAGTATCTTTCTGCTCCACCTCCTGAATGCCGTGGAGGTATTTGCCCAGGCAAATGTGCCAGGCGCCGTGACTGCCCGCAGTGAGATCCTTCGTGTGTACCTGTCTTTGGACCGTACACCCTCCCTACCACAATGCAACCCCTTTAACTAACCGTGTCAGCTACCTTACCTCAAAGGTATCTTGAAAATAAAGGAAAAAAAATCACAAGCAATACCTTTTTGCGAAATAAAATGTTCAAGTAAAAGAACAAAACTATGAATGAGGAACAATTATGAATTAGGACAGAACTGTCCAATCGCTCAACAGTCAGCTGACAAGCTCATTAAATTTAACTTTCAGTTGTGCTGCAGTTTCAGGAGTTGCTTTAAGGATCTCTATCATAGTCAGTAACCATTAATTTTGTAGTTTTCTTTACACTGTACACAATAATCATAATATTACGTAAATGATATATAACCTATGCAACCTATACAGTATACTTGTACTGTATAGTAACTAGGGTGCCAGGAATGGATGAAAAGACCAACTACTCAGTGAAGGCTTTCAGGGTCTTACGAGTCACATGGTGGGTCCTATGAAGCCCCACTAAAGATGGGAAGCTAGTGCTTGGTATATGCAAGTCCAGAGGCATGCGACCGCTTGATCTCCCTGCACCATCATGCATAGGGTAAAGGAATACAGCATCCATGCAGAGAAAGGGAGACCTTATAGTAAAGGCCATGTTGAAGAGACAGATCCAGGTGTATCCCGATTCCTTTAGGTACACATGCAGATGTACATGGCCATTTCATGTACAATCCATGCACTTCATTATGGCTTTCATCAAATACAATGCCATTCACATTAAGCACATTAAAGTCCACTGGAAATGATAAACCAGTACACAGAGAGGTGGAGTCATTCGGTTCACTTCTGAGCTGCCTGCGCCTTCCGCTGTGCCTGGATCACTGCCTGCATCTCCTCACGCTTTCTCTTTCCTCTCGTGTGACCACCAAGCTATGGGGGAAGGGAAGATGAGAGGTCAGTGATGTTGTAGAGGCTCACTCTCCAATGGCAATCATGTACGTACTAAGCAGGAACACCACTGTCAATGACAACTGACATACAGGACATTTCGACCAGAACGTCTTTGTCAAACATCTACTGTAGCAAATAGCTTGATTCTTCTTTGGACAATCGAGCACACCATGAACACTTGTCAATTCAATGCAACGTTTTGTATGCCTGACGAAGCCCGTGATGGGCGAAATGTTGCATTGAATTGACAAGTGTTCATGGTGTGCTCGATTGTCCAAAGAAGAATCAAGCTATTACCTACCCAGCATGCCTAATAACTTCCACGAAAGTATCTACTGTAGCAGCTGTTGATGACTATCAGCTTCAAATATCCTGCATTTTACTCATTGTTGACAGTTGTCTTCCTGTTCAATATGTGATTACTATTGGATTACCGTTGAAGACGAGCAGTGGGTGAGTTCAATAGACCCCCCCTTCCCACACACGTCAGTATTCACAGTGGCAGTGGTCAATGAGAATACAGCTGTTTCACATGATACCACATGTAATGTCTACGCCAGAAAAATGCCAAAGCAATGTCTGCATTTCACACACGACACCAAATGCTTAAATGAAGAGACTACCAGTAGTATGATAGGATTGGTCACACGCAGCGCTATTCTAGTGACCGCCATTTTGTCGACAGCAGTGGCCTGTGCGTGCAGTTCCAGCTTACCCTCTTCTTGGCCAGTTTAAGTGCTCTCTTGTCTTTGCCCACTCTAAGCAGCTCAATGATTCTCTTCTCGTATGGCGCAAGACCACACACCTCCTTGATCAGGTCTCGGACGAACTTCACGCGCTTATTCAAAGCCTGGAAGGGGAAGACAAAATGCGACTAATTCCAGTCATTCGCGCACTACTACACTATGCTCGCTACCTGTTGGTACGCTACCAAACTTACTCCTTTCTTTCTTGAAGGGCGCAGCTTCTTGGGCAACTTGGTCACTTTGTGCCCCTTCTTCAGGCCAACCGCCAACTCGTAGCCCACACCCATCCTACGAATACAACATAACAACACACAAATGTCATAGAGTGACACGGATAGAGAAGGCAACACTCTGTCTGTGAAGATTGCTACGATTGAACTTGACCAATACCACGTACCTTGAACGATGTGTAAGGAGTTGCGTAAACACGTGATTTCGAGCATGCGCAATTAGCTACCCACGTGGCGCGTTCGTGAAAGTTCTAATTTGCAGACGTATCGTGTCTTGAGGCTCGAACGGGTCCAAAATGAACCGGGGGATGATGCCGGCTCCTGTGCTAGTACTCAGTGAGTTTTTCAAGCCCATCCACTGGTGGATGATTATAGAGCACGTGTGCACATCCAGCATTGGAGAGCTGTTTCGACAACCCCTCATTCTGCCACTCCTCCTCGATAGATGCGAATACTAAGCGAGAAACAGGACAGAAGGCGCAACTGGGGAACATCCAGGCAGCAAAGGTGCGTCCAGGTTGTTTTGTTGTGACTCTCTGCCTCGTACCGACGTCTGTAGCTGCTAGTGGCTATGTGCCCGTTGAAAGGTTGCCCTCCAGGCCAGGGTACCTAACCCATCTTGTTCATCTCCTTAGACCATTGCTGATGTCATCAGGACCTGCCTTGGTCCCAGGGCAATGCTGAAGGTGTGTGTGTGTTGTGTGTGTGCACAATTTATATCTGTGCGTGTGTATGTGATGTGATGTGACATGACATGCTGCTATGCAGAAATATGCATGAACACAGATAGAATAAATTGTACTATGTGTGTGTGTGGGTACATTGTTCACGTGTGGTGCACACTGTACTGTTGCAGTGTGGGATGTTAGTGGATGATGGGTGTCCTTGTCTGTGAGTTGTATGCTTTACTGTGTTCTTGTTGCGATGGTGCGTTGCTATCGGCAACCACTACCCTCAGATGCTGATGGACCCCATGGGTGGGATTGTAATGACCAACGATGGAAATGCCATACTGAGGGAGGTGGGTTTGTCCATTAGCCTTCACACACACTAACTAGGTGAATGACAGTATTAGCAGCGCATTCACTTGAGAAAATTCCTCTCTTCCCTAAAACCTTCACTCTAACCTCCTACTTCCTCTATCTGTCCATGCCCTGTCTCTGTCTTCTCCCGTTGTCTTTCCTCCCCTCCCTTCTACCCCTCCTCTCTGCCCCTCCCTCTCCAGATCCAGGTGCAGCATCCAGCTGCCAAGTCCATTATTGAGATCAGTCGAACACAAGATGAGGAAGTCGGTGATGGGACAACCTCAGTCATTGTGCTGGGTGAGGGTGTGGAGGAGTTGTGGGGTATTAAGGGGGTGGATGGTGCACTGGTGCATGCACACACACACACACACACACACACACACACACACACACACACACACACACACACACACACACACACACACACACACACACACACACACACACACTCACTCACTCACTCACACACACACACACACACACACACACACACACACACACACACACACACACACACACACACCACACACACACACACAGTACACTACATATGTTATACTAGTCACCCTGTTAGTATCCAGAGTTATACTAGTTCCTCTAAGTTATCCTGAGTTTACTAACTACTGATACATGCTCTGTGTGTGTGTGTAGCTGGTGAGGTGCTGGGTGTAGCTGAGCCCTTCCTCGAGCAGCAGATGCACCCCACAGTGATCATTGCTGCGTTCAGACACGCTCTTGATGACATTGTCACAGCTGCCAAGGAGAAGCTGAGGTAAGTGTTCCCCTCACCAAAGTGCTCTAAGACATCAACTGGTTGTGTGTGCCTGCCTCAGTGTGTGTGTACTCCTATCTTATGTATGGGGTTAGGTTTTCTAGGATATTTTTGTATACTACAAGGATATACTGTCTGATTCGCCAGGATAGAGATGGTGTAGAATGAATCAACGAAGGGCTCTGTCTCCTTTACTGGAGGTAGCCGGTACACATAAAACATACAAGACACAAAGTTAGCACACCAGCATAATCTAGTGTCACGGTCAAAAGCTAATTGCATTAGTGTTACATTCATGATTAGCTTTACTTCAAATCGCTCTGAACTGCAACACGTGAGAAGATGTTTGAAGGTAATGGCCAAAAGTGTGTTTGAACCAAATATAGTTTTGGCAGCTGGCTGGAGCTGGCTGGACTGATGGCCTTAATATATACGCACTTGTGTATACATTTTCTCTCCTCTCTCCTTCAGCAAAAAGGTTGACCTTGACGACACAGAGCAGATCATGAATGTCATTGGAACAACCATTGGCACAAAATTCATCAAGAAGTGGTGAGTGACACTGTTCACCAATGTGAACTCAAAGATGTGAACACATCAGTCACTGCTGAATACTTGTGAAACTGTTTGTGTCTCAACACATTGGTTATTCTCTAACCTCCCTGCCCCCTTCCCCCTCCTCCTCCCCCTTTCCTCCTCTCTCCCCTTTCTACTCCCCTCCTTCCCCCTCCCCCTCCTCCTTCCCACTCCCCTCCCCTCTCCCCTCCCCCTCCCCTCCCCTCTCCCCTCCTCCCCTCTCTCCTCCTCCCTTTGTGTGTGCATGAGTAGGTCTTCACTAGCCTGCCAGGTTGCCATGGATGCAGTGAAAATGGTGACTCTCGAAGAAAATGGCCGCAAGGAGATTGACATCAAGCGCTATGCTAAAGTGGAGAAGGTCCCTGGAGGCACCATTGAGGACTCTCGTGTGTTGAGGGGGCTCATGCTGAACAAGGATGTGGTGCACGCTAAGATGAGGAGGTGTGTTGTGTGTGTGTGTGTGTGTGTGTGTGTGTGTGTGTGTGTGTGTGTGTGTGTGTGTGTGTGTGTGCGTGTGCGTGTGCGTGTGCGTGTGCGTGTGCGTGTGCGTGTGCGTGTGCGTGTGCGTGTGCGTGTGTGTGTGTGTGTGCGTGTGTGTGTGCGTGCGTGCGTACATCGGGTGCTGCACTTCAACTCAAACCACTTGCCTGTCCTCACATGTGCAGGAGGATAGAGAACCCAAGGATAGTTCTCTTGGACTGTCCTTTGGAGTACAAGAAGGGGGAGAGCATGGTGAGTGGGCGTGAGGGGGAGTGGAGGGGATGGGGAGTGTGATGAGGAGGAGAGGGGAGGTGGGGAGTGGAAGGGGTGGGGAGTCTAATGAGGAGGGGTGGGGAGATAGGGAGTGGAGGGGGTGGGGAGTGGAGGGAGTAGGAAGAGGGTGGAGGGTGGGGAGTGTGATGAGAAGGGGTGGGGAGATAGGGAGTGGAGGGGGTGGGGAGTGGAGGGAATAGGAAGAGGGTGGGGGGTGGGGAGTGTGATGAGAAGGGGTGGGGAGTGGAGTGTACGATATAGTGCAGAAGCTCTTGCAGTGTTTTGTGGTGGAGAGGGTGTTAGTGTGTTTGTGTGAGATCCTACGTGGGCTGTCGTACCCACTATGGTAAGAGGTTGTGAGATGTACAAGAGGGGTTAGTCACTCCTGGTGTCCCGCCCCCTGCCCTGCCCTTGCCCCACCCCCTGTGCTGCGTAGACCAACATTGAGCTAACCCGTGAGGAGGACTTTGCAAAGATCCTTGAACTGGAGGAGGAACAAGTGCGTAAGATGTGTGACGCCATCATCGCTTTAAAGCCAGATCTAGTGGTCTCTGAGAAGGGAGTGTCGGACTTGGCACAACACTTCTTAGTCAAACACAACATCTCCTGCATCCGACGAGTTAAGAAGTCGGACAACAACCGAGTGGCAAGGTGAGTTATTGATGCTGTGTAGTAAGAGGGTCTCCACCTGCATATTGTTACAGTACACACACACACGCGCACGCACATTCATATGTGCAGTTGTTACTGTCCCTCCCTCTCCCTTTCCTCCCTCCCCTCCCTCTCCCTCCCCTCTCCCTCTCCCTCGGTCTCCCTCTCTGCCTCTCTCAGGGCGGTTGGTGCCTGCATTGTTAACCGCCCGGATGAGTTGAAGGAGTCAGATGTAGGGACAGAGTGTGGACTGTTTGAGGTCAGGAAGATTGGTGACGAGTACTTTGCCTTTCTGGTTGAGTGCAAGAACCCAAAAGCATGTACCATCCTTCTCCGAGGAGCAAGCAAGGACATCCTGAATGAGGTGTGTGGAGGGGAGGGGAGGGGAGGGGAGGGGAGGGGAAGGGGAGGGGAAGGGGAGGGTGAGAGGGAGGAGAGGAGGGGAGGAGGAAGGAGAGTGAAGGAAGGGGTCTGGGTAGAGAGCTAGTGTCTGTGCAGCGACAGAGAGGACTAAGGAGAGAAAGTGAGCTGTGGATAAGAGAAGTGGTTGTCTGTTCATGTGTGTTGTCTGTTCTCTCCTCTGTACCCTGTTGTAGGTGGAACGCAATCTACATGATGCTATGGAGGTCGCACGGAACATACTGGTAGAACCCTACTTATTACCAGGGGGCGGGGCTGCTGAAATGGCACTTGCCCAGGTAAGTCAACAGTCAGCCTATCCTGTCATCTTGCCCCCCCCCCCCCCCCCCCTATTTCACTCCAACCCCTCACTCACTTATTCCTTTCAACCTGTTTCTTTTCCCTTCCCTCCTACCCTCCCTCTCTTTCCAGGTCCTTCACGAGAAGGCGAAGAGTGTTGCTGGTGTACAGCAGTGGCCTTACCGAGCAGTGGCGAAGGCTCTGGAGGTGATTCCTCGAACCCTAATCCAGAATTGTGGTGGCAACTCGATCCGCGTTCTCACTGCACTGAGGGTGAGTGAACTGCACAGCACGGCCTGACTGGATGGGGGAGGGGAAGGGTTGCCTGGCAATGGCTGCACTGACATGAGTTCTTTATGATGATTTAGAGAAATTGATGAGCATAGCAACAGCAACTTAGCAGGGCGCAACTCTAATAAATAATAATCCTACTATTTATTAGAGTTGCGCCCTGCTAAGTTTTGTAACAGCTGAAGATCTACGGATTGAAACGTCCTGTCCCCTGAAGTGACTGCTGTGTTTATGCTCATCAATTTCTCTAAATCATCAAATTTCACACAGCAATGAACCCTTATCATATCACGAGTTCTTTATGTGCAGGCGAAGCATGCTGCTCCTGGCAACACGGCTTGGGGTGTGGATGGGGAGAGAGGAGTGATAGCAGACATGAACCAACTGGGAGTGTGGGACCCACTAGCTGTGAAAATACAGACTTACAAGAGTGCAATTGAGGTGAGCAGACAAAGTATGACATGCACACACACACACGCACGCACACACACACACACACACACACACATGCACATGCACACTCTCTCTCACACCACACACACCACACACCGCACACACACACCACACACCACACACACACAGACACACACACACACACACACAGACACACACACACACACACGCGCGCACACACACACACACCACACACACACACTTCACTGACTGTTATCATGGGTGTACCCTCTCCAGATGGCCATGCTCCTCCTTCGTATTGATGACATTGTGTCAGGAAGCAAGAAGGGCAGTGGCGGTGCAGGAGGAGAACAGGCAGAAGCACAACCAATAGCAGAGGAATGACACTCCTCTTTGCCACTAGCCGCCTCAAAGTGCATGAAATAACAATTGCAAGAAATATGGCTATGCCTCATGTGTGGTTCTTATCTATTATTAGCAATTCAGTATAAATTTATATACAGTCAATGCATTCATGTTGACGCTCATTTTCCCGGCCCCTGGTCGGGAATTAAAATCCCCTTATAAACCCCCTCGCGCGCTAATTGAGGAGATGGCTTCCCCTACTTTCGAGGGAGCCGCTTGCTCTCTCTGCCAGGACGCGTTCGATCCATCCGAGTCAGTCATCAACTCAGGAGGAGAACTTTGGCACCAAAGATGTTTCGTGTAAGGTTTATTCACCTAAATATTGCGGACTAAATTCTATCATCTTTATCTTGTTTACTCTTGAACCTCCATCTTCATCCTTTAGCTGCGTCCAGTGTTTCCAGCCTTTCCCTGAGGGAGTCTTCTTCGAGGTAAACGAAGTTCTGTATCTGTAATGAAACCGCTCGTCATGCAGAGTTGTATCTTCTGAAGAGAGAAATGTAGCCGTCTCTGGCAAGCCTTCCTCACAGTGATCATGGCCATGACTGAGTCTACTGAAGTTAAAATGCCACAGAATTAGTATGCGTGTCTGTGCCCCCCCCCCCCCCATCCCTACCTCAGACATCTCTGTCTTATTGTGGCCATGGAGTCGTATCTGGCATTGTCTTGCTTTATACTAACTGAATAGCCCAAGTGCTTACTCTGGTGGCGCTGTCATGTCACCCCCTTTGACTCATACCATGTCTCTTCTATTCTGCGCAGCACGATGGCCGCAAGTATTGTGAGCATGACTTTCAGGCCCTCTTTGCTCCAGCTTGCTCCGGATGTGGTGAGTAGCATGTGTGCCCATTCTATTGCAGCGCGTGTATCAGAGTGTGGGTCTACTCCATCTTGTCCTATACAATCCCCCTCCCTTCTCCTCTCCATCCCTCCCCTCCCCTCCCCTCCCCCCCTCCCCTCCCTTTTCTTCTCTCCTCCCCTCTCCCTCTCCCTCCCTCCCCTTCCCTCTCATCTCCAGGTGACTTCATCATTGGGCGTGTGATTCGAGCCATGGGAGCCACCTGGCACCCAACATGCTTCAAGTGTATTCTCTGCCACACAGAACTGGCTGACATCGGCTTTGTCAAGCACAAGGGAGGAATGTGAGGTCATGTGATGTCATGTGATGTCATGTGACTGTAACTGGTCCATAGCACCCCCTCCCTCCCCTCTCTCTCAGGCCACTCTGCAAGCCCTGCAATGCAGAGCTGAAAAGTGAGGCCCATGTGTGTGTCATAGACTGCCCCCTTGTGTCTCCTTCCACCTTGGTGTAGGTGTCTCCTACGTAACTGCATTTCTCCTGTCCTTTCTTGCATTTAGACTCAGGCAAGAAGTTCTGTGCCAAGTGCAAGTAAGGGCTCCCTTCACACCTCCCCATCCACCCCCTTAACACTCTCTTCACCCCACCCCCACTCCACCCACCACATTCACCCCTACACGCCCATGCCCCTCCCCCAGCCTTCCCATCCAGGGTGACTACATAATGTATCGGACTGAGCCCGTCCATCCAAACCACTTCTCTTGCAAGAACTGTGGGTGAGTGTAGCATCCATCTCCCTCCTCCACTCCCCTCCTTACTACCCCAGTCACCTTCGCTTCCCTCATCCTCCCCTCCCTCCCCTCCCCTCTCTCCCCCTCCCCAGGCAAGTGCTGACTGCTAAGGCTCGTGAGAAGGATGGAGAGCTCTACTGTCTGAAGTGCCACGACAGGGCAGCTTCCATCTGCGGGGGCTGCCGCAGACCAATTGAGGGACGTATCATCCATGCCCTTGGGAAGAC
Organism: Ianthella basta; assembly: GCA_964019415.1. NCBI lineage: Eukaryota > Metazoa > Porifera > Demospongiae > Verongiida > Ianthellidae > Ianthella > Ianthella basta. Next base: position 1,381,534 of record OZ025884.1, read on the forward strand.
CTGGCACCCAGAGGTGTATGTGTGTGTGTGTGTGTGTGTGTGTGTGTGTGTGTGTGTGTGTGTGTGTGTGTGTGTGTGTGTGTGTGTGTGTGTGTGTGTGTGTGTGTGTGTGTGTGTGTGTGTGTGTGTGTGTGTGTGCGTAGCTTGTGTGAATGGTTGTGGCTCTGTTGTGGATCTGTTGTGCCCACCACCAATCACTTCCTTCTCCTCCCTGTGCACATTGCCTGCGTGATGTTCTGTTGTGGTATCCTGCACTCAAATTTGTGTAGCACTTTGTGTGTGCAAGTTGTGAAAAGGCCTTTGACGGTAGACGCCATTATGAGAAGAAGGCAATGGCATACTGCGAGACCCACTACACTGAGGTATGTAAGAGGTAGGAGCCACATGTGACTGTCATGTGACTGTCATGTGACCTGACATGAGTGACATCGTGTTACACTGTCAGTTGTCTGTCTCTTCCTTAGCTGTATGGAGAGATGTGCTTCAGTTGTGGTCGTGCCTGCACCAGTGATGACAGTGAGTGGGGGATCCACCAAGCACTCACTATTGATGATGATCAACTGCGAACAACCCACGGATCTCTCTCTCTCCTCCCATCCACACTTCCTGCCTGATCTCTTCTTTCTCCTCTCCTGACCCTCCCTCCACTTCCTTCTTGCAACATCCTTACCTATGTATGCTCTCACTCGCTCCTTTATTCTCTACCTTCCTCCTCCTCCTTCCTTCTCCCTCTGTCCTTCTATTCCTCTCCTATCCCACTTAGTTGTGCACATCAACGGCAAACACTGGTGCCGAGCCCACTTCAGATGTGTTGCCTGTGACTGTGGACTCTCCACAAAGTGAGACAGGCCAAGGGCATGCATGCAGCATAGTGCACCTCGGGTGGAGGTGGTGTTATGTGTGTGTGTGTGGTGGTACTATGTGGAGTGTGCTGATGCACATGTGTGGACTCACTCCTTTGAGTGTGGACGTTTCTGCATTTCTCACCTCCTCATGCTCTTCTCTGTTCTCACTCTATTCCTTTCCACCTCTGCCTCTTCCCTCACTTGACGGCATCTCATTTCTCTTTTTCCCTCTCCATCCCAATTCTCTCATCTCACCATTACTCTTTCCACATCTCTCCTTTCTCCCTTCATCTCCTCCCCTTCCCCTCCCTCTCCTCCTCCCTCCCTCCCCTCCCCCCCTCTCCCCTCCCCTCCCCTCCCTCCCCTCCCCTCCCCTCCCCTCTCCTCCCCCTCCCCTCTCTTCCCCCTCCCCCCTCCCCTCCCCCTCCCCCTCCCCTCCCCTCTCCTCCTCCCCTCCCCCTCCCCCTCCCTTCCCCTCCCACTAGGGGAGGTGCTCAGTATGTTGAAGCCGATGAGAGGCCTTACTGCAAGAAATGCTTGGAGAAATTCCCTCAAGAGTTGAGGAAGAGGCTGAAGGCTAGGAAGGAGTTGTAGCTTCCTGGAGCCCTCCCGCCATTCACACTTTTGCCTACCCTCAGTGAAAGATTTGTAGATGTATCCGCTCATGAACAGAAGTAGTTGACTCTCTCTTTTGGAGTACGTCAGACCATCCTTATCAATTGCTTATAACCTGTCTGCATGATATAGCTGCTTGAATTTCTTGCTGTAGAGTGACACAATCTGTTTCCATGGTTACGACCATTACTGTGTGGTGTTTGCAATTGGGTATTGGTGCATGGTAGTTACAACACTACAGCATCCATCACACAAACTGTTTGTACATGTGTAGCTGACCATGACAAGACCATTCGTGCATGGTCAAAATGTCATACTGCATCTTCTTCACTGTTACATGTCTGCTCAGTTAACGCTTGATATCGAACTACACATATAAGCCTAGCTCGATGTGCATGTCACACTGTAACAATGAAACATTGATGTTATCACAATTAAAATAATATTGTGTGATACAGCAGCATGGCATAAATAAAAACTAAAATGTGTCAATATTAGCTAACCCAGTCACTGTCCGCTCTGCCACATCAAGCCTCAGCCACCGTCAGCGGTTTGAGCCGAGACCATCATAAGCACTACCACTACAGCTACTAGTGTGTGCGCAGGAAGCAGTCAGTGAGGGAGTTAGTCAGTCTTTATGCCGGCATCCCTGGGGAGAGGAGGGAGAGGAGGGAGGAGCGTGGGAGAGGATGGAGGGGCGTGGGAGAGGAGGGAGGGGTGTGGGAGAGGAGGGAGGGGTGTGGGAGAGGAGGAAGGAGCGTGGGAGGAAGGGGCGTGGGAGAGGAGGGAGGTGCGTGGGACAGGGAGGAGGGGTGTGGGAGAGGAGGGGAGGGACAAGGGAAGAGGAAGGGGTGTGAGAGAGGTTATGTTAACAGCACACAGCAACCACTTGTTTCTGGTGAACTCTTCATGCGCATCTCACAGTGAGCAGGCTGTGTTGAACATGATGAGTTCACTGCTACTGACATAACCTATGAATGTACTGCAACTACCACCCACACTGTACACAGCATGTTGATAGATAACCTTACACAGTGCATTCGTATGTGGAGGGAAGTGCACCTGTGTGTGTGTGTGTGTGTGTCCCTGTAGAGGGTGTGTGCTCCATACTAAAGTTGCTCATGGGTGAAACATCATCCTGGCCTCAATGAGATCAAGTTACACAGCAATCAGTAACCCTGGTTATTGAAAGCTTAGGGGAATACACAACAAAGCAGGCATAACACACCTGAGAGAGTACCCAATTACTGAAACAACTCCTTGAATACACGTCACTACCTTCCTGTACATCCCCAAACCCTTTGTTCCCAATACCACAGCCACACATCCTGTACATCATTGCATGAACATGACTGCAACATGCCAACCATTGTCTGCACATCTACTCAGCTACTGTGTACTGTTTAGACTCTAGAGCTACCATTGATCACAGCTAGACACTTGCACATCCAAGAACACACATTCATGAATCACCTACATCAGCACACTCTGAACGTGTGCTACAAAATGGTGGAAACAACAATACAATTTGACGTAAACTGACAAAATGGCAGTAAATGACATCTGTGAGGAGCTCGTTAGGTAAGACTTTGCGTATGTCAGAGTGTCTTCAGAATCTCATCAGCGCATTGGCTGTAAAGTGCTGCGTTGGTCACTTTTGGCATTCGAACAACTTTAAGACTGGGATGCGGAGGGGATGGCAAGTCTGCCAGACTGAGTTGACTGAGCACCGCCCACAAGATGTCTGCCTCACTTCGGACGAGCGCTTTCAAGCATTCCATTGCATACTGCCGCAGATCCTCCGGCTGCTTTGTATTGAGGTATGGTACACACGCATGAATCAGCAGCTCCAGGTCCACCGATGACAAGTCAAGCTCATGACAGAAGAACCCAACGTGGCTCAGTATCGCACGCTGTAGCTTAAAGCGTTGACTCTGAAAATAAAGCTTATCCACATTGCTGCTTTCTGAGGCCAAAGCCTTCAGCCTGTTTGTGAGAGTCGGCCATATTTCTTTGGAGACTCTCTTCCTCAGGAAGTCTCTGCACGCTTGACACAAAACATGGAGCACTTCCACAGCCCTGGCTGCAACAATATGGCCGCTGTCACCAAATCGTTTCACAAACGAGGGCCACAGTAAGTGCACCTGTGGAAGAAGACTGTTCTGTTCGAATCGCAGTGCCCTCACAGCCTGAGCAACACTTGCTAGCACTGTCACCCTCACGGCATCTGAAGGAGATGGGAGGTAGTGTGCTGCCCGGTCAAGGATGGCTACAGCTAATCTGAGATGGTGAGGAAGCTGTTTCTTCTTCCCCTTTGCCTCCTCCATGTAGTCGGGCATTTCTTCTTCAGCTTCACCTCCCTCAGCACCAACGTCGTCCTCACTGATGACTGGAGTGGACAGCTTCACTGCATTGTTGAAGAAGGCTACTGCATCGCGTGGCGTGAATGATTCAGGCGTGGGAGATGGTGCATGTGCAGTCACTTCCTCTGCTGGAGCATCTTCCTCTACCTTCACTGCGATCACCTTGGCAACTGTCTGCAGCACAGGCCAGATCAGCTCCATCTGGTCCTCCTGATACAAGTCAAGGGCAAAGACCAGTTCGTCCACTGAGTCTGTCACCAGTGGGAGAACAGTTGTCCCTCCATACCCCAGGAGGGCTGACAGAGCAACAGTGGACTCCGGATAGAGGTCCAAGTGCCTCAGCTTCAGGCTGATTGAGTTGATGAGGTAGTCTGCATTGCTCTTGAGAAGTTGGGTTAAGGAGGAGTAGCCACACTCGTGACACACTGTCTGCAGCGTGCTGTATGCAGATTGGGAGATTACAACATTGGAGTCACCCAGCTTCTGCAGCAGCGGGTACAGAGCAATCTGGAGGAGAGGATCAAACTGCCTCCCCAATGCAATGGCAATTGACCTGACGCCATCAAGGAGCAGTGATAGGAAGATGATATTGTTTGTGACTTCCTTCATGGTCCTCTTCTTCTGTTGTTCTGCTTTCACAATCTCGAGACCTCCGCCAGGTCTACTTACTGACACACTAACCGCCACGTTCCAGAACTCTGGTTGGAGGTACACCTCTAGTAGCTGCTTCACCTTCTGGGTTACACCCTGCCTCTCTTTAGGGGAGGCTCCCTCTGCCATCCTCTTAGCAGCACCCAGAACAACTTGATTGAGAATCAAGACAGCCTCTTTCCGTGCGGATGGCTTAGATTGAAAGACATCCAGGAGGTAGTCTGTGAGGGGCAGCATGGGGCAGTGGTAGCCGAGTAGAGTGCATACGTTCAGGAGGGCCCCTTCCGTGCTACTACTGTGGAAGAGAACGAACTGCAGTCTTCGGATCCAGGTGGAGCCAACAGCGGGCTCTCTCAGCGTTGGATCCATACGTTCCTCCATCAGCGCCAGATCACTTGTGTCCAGTTGCAGTGTTGTAAGGAGAGCTTGTAAGAGGGTGGACAAGTGCGTGTGTGAGTTTACCAGTGATGCCATCTGTGGGCCAAGCAGTTTGATGTACCCCGCCAGAAGACGCAGCGTGGCTAACTTCTCGTTGTCGCTCTGCCTCAAAAGCAATCCCTTCAGACTGCTGCAGAGGTTGAACAGGTTCTCCTCAATCATGAACAACAGCTTCTGGTCACCCAAGTTTGTCTCTTCTGCCAGTTGAACTGAGTAACTCTTCAGTGCAAGGGCACTCATGTACGCTAATTCTTCTCGATCGTCTTCGGATAATGCAATGAGCAACTCACAGCATGGGAGGACTGACTGGAGGAGGGAGGCAGAGCAGTGATGTAGGAGGGTGTGGCAGGCTGTTACCAGGGCAACCCGTACTCGCCAACTAGGATGAACTGCCTGGCCTAGTACCTTCGTCAACACAGTTGACACTTTGTTACTAGTTTCCGTCAACCACTGCTGATCTTTCGTCACTCGTAACCTTGTATTCCCATCATATTCCGAATACAATTCTGAGTGCCTCTCATTGGGCGGTGCGTTTGATTCAATTGCACACTTACTCGGAAGGGTCACTGCTATGAATCTAGTTAAGGCCAAGATGGCGGCACTGATAACAAGTGATCCTGCCTTGGTGTCTCCTGTGATGATCTTGGCAAGGTTGAGGACAATTCCAGGGAAGAAGGAGACTAAAGCGAGTGAAGCAACGCTGCTGCAGTCATCAGCAGGTCCTGACATCCTCAGCCCTTCTTCAGCTGCATCCAGGTAGGCCTTAGCTGACAAACTGGATGAAATAGCAGTCTTGCTGGACATAGCCACTTCAGTGGAAAGCAGACTCTCCTCCGCGTCTATACCTTCGGTGTCGTCGACCTGCTGTGTTGGTGTAGAGTGACTGGGACCATTGACTGCAGCTCCACTTGCATCATCCTCTAGCTGGTCCACTGGAGGTAGTGTCTTTGGTACCAATGAAAGTAGCGACACTCGAAGGCCCGACAGGGCGACTAAGTTGTCCAAACACAGCAATTTCACTTGTCTGGACGTCTTGGATTGGAGTGTGGTCAGGATGGTTGACACACAGTGCCCCAGCATTGGTAGACACGCCTCTGCGTACAGTGAAGCAGACACGTCTTGGTCCGAGTGCCACAGAAGAGATCTTATAGCAGTCAGCACTGCTTCCTGGAGGTGTTCTGATGAGGAAGGTAAGCCTGCCTGTGACGAGAGGTCTGGATCAAGGAGGACACAGAAGAACTGAAAAAACTCATGCATAGTCTCAGTAGATGTCAAGATTGTGTAGCTCCACAAGGTTGCAACACACTGGAGGAGGTGCTCTAAAAACTTGGTGTCTTTCAGTAACTCCTTTCGCTGCTTGAGGATAATCTTCAATGGAAATATCACATAGTCAGCCATGTTGGATGGTATTGCATCATCCATTTGGTTGAGAGTGTCCCTCAAACTAGCAAGCGCTTCCGTGGTGGGTGCTTTCATGACCTGCACACACACCGGCTTCAGTCTGTTAAACTGTGCAGCAGCTGCTTCTTCCATTTCAGCAACGGACATGCTAGCTCTGAATTCAAAATGTGAATAAAACTAGAATGGAAATCAGTCCAACCTACAACAAAGAAACAACACAAGGATACGTACAAAACTCAACCAACTGAATGAAAGCGACCTCATAACGTATGAAACTGTCAATGTGTATGTATTTTAACTCTAAAGTTACATCATAATATAAAATGTGTCTTTGACATACAGCACAAGCAAAATTGGCATCCCACATCACGTCCCCAGTGCCACGGTGAAGCTTCAATTATGTGTACTGCACTGAACAATTCATTCAGTACAAACTCCAGTTTAGTCTAAAGCACTGCCACACCATTCTTGAGTAGAAGCCCTCTATAAAAACTAAAAAGGGGTCATTAATCATGAGCACTGAGTCAAAATGAAAGCAGATAGCCTTTTGATGGGAGTGCTGAAATGTCTCTAAGCCTTTTCTACCTTTAATACTCAGCTACACATCTACAAGAGTTTGTAAAGGCCTGAGTGGCTAGAGAAGTCATTCATCATATAGCTTGTTAATTGGCTAGTGTGTACCAAGCTATATGATGAATCTACAAGAGTGTGGCAGATGTGCCTCAATGCACAAACACAACTTCACTTGAGTACAACACCCCGTGTGCAGGCTTCTCTCGGAAAATGCTGTTCAATAATGTACTACCACTCACTGTCATAACATAAGCATACTCGTGCAGCATAACTAAAGGGAAGTACCCGATGAACTAGAACATCACGGAGGGGGCTAGCCCGATCCATCAAATGGCAAGCAGAATGCCAGTCTCCCACTTCTAAACACCCTCACCTTATGCATACATAATGTACTGCCCAACCTGTGTTTGGTTGAGTAATGGCACCACTGGGCAATGGGCCAGAGTACACAAACACAACTACACCAGAAGACATCACCTCATACATATGCGGTTTTCTCTGGGAAATTCCTCTTCACTAGTACACCCTGGTGCCTACCACAACTACAATATACCATTTCCATACCATTGAGCAACCCAGTTATGTCATATGTGTACTAGCACATGCATAATGACAGGTTGGGTACCAGCATCACCAATCAGTGGGGTAATGTGAATATCGGCAATTTGTACAGTAATTGGCCAATCGGACACAATGGGCTCGGTGCTCCGCAGTCTCCCTTGGCCACACCAGTACATGCACTACCCTCACTGCGACATACTCCACCGTCCTCACATGTACCATGACCCAAAACACTCCCAGAGAGTCTGCTCTGTTCACCTTGCTTTGCTGTCCTCTCGTTTCTCCTCCTCCTTCTTTCCGTCACCACCAGACGGTTGGACCGCTTTGGGCTTGTTCTGGAAGAAGGACTGGAAGAGGGTCCAAAGGAACAGCAGCAGAGGGACCGCCACGCAGGTCAGTCATACCATCCTTGAAGGGAGTGGTGAACAAAATGGCCGACAGGCACAATGCAAGGGGGCTTGGATTTACAATACCAGCAACTGCCTCACGACAACTCAAGCTACAAGAATAAAAGATAAACGTAAAGCTTAAAGTTCATATCACACATACGTTCACAGCAGAGCCCTAAATACCTTCTTACTGAACGTAGGCTCCCTCCTTCCAGCGGCAAGACTGTGCTACTGGTACCAGGCTACGATGACTCAACAGATATTGCGTAATGTAATGTAGAACTCGTATAATAGCTACACAGTTATAATTGCAGTGTAAGTTGTATAAATAGGCATCCTTTCATCACGTGATCATCTTCCAAATAAGGAGTTGTTTAACAACGGACAAGACTTCACACAGGAGTAACCGCGCCGAACAAAGTCTCCATAAAGGGCACCTTTCATCCTTCCCTGAGCGAAGAAGATCGTCAGACAAGGACAGAACTTCAAACAAACACCTCAAGAACCAACCTGGTCAGTGTGAGTTAGTAGATGGCAAAAATAGTAGTGATTCGGGCCGCGCCTATAATAGCAACACAAACTATTTCTGGCTACTTACCACATACACCTTGGGTTAAAATTAGGACGTTTGTGGCGGGCAGTTCGCTGTAGAGAAAAGACGCCGTCTGTGCCTGTTACTGAGTCGCGCATTCATACACTAGTCCACTCCCGTTCTTCACGTGTACATTCTTCCTCATTCTTCCAATGACTGACCTTGAACAAGTCATGCATTCAGTCATCATTTCTTCCTTTGTTTTATGAGTTTATGTGTGAAATACATGTCTTGTGTGCATGAGATGAGATGTGAGCGCAATAAAACTGATGTGTGAACGTGTACAAAGCCATAGGGATTGATCCCACTTTCCACAGTAGGTGGTATTGGATGTGTGGCATAGTGAAACTTCAAACTGGCATTCTGAACTATGTTGCTGAGGTGTTGGGGGTATGCTTTCAACAATCCTGAAAAGTGGTGTGTGTTACACAGAGAATTCTTGCTCTCCCCTGGTCATTACGTCATAGGGATTGGTGTACTGCTTTCAGTGTGTGGGTGGTGTGATATATATTTGTGTGTGGGGGCCTCAGGGGGCAGTGTGGTGTGTGTGAAGGGCCTCAGGGGACAGTGTGGTGTGTGTGAGAGGGCCTCAGGGGGCAGTGTGGTGTGTGTGAAGGGCCTCAGGGGACAGTGTGGTGTGTGTGAGAGGGCCTCAGGGGGCAGTGTGGTGTGTGTGAAGGGCCTCAGGGGACAGTGTGGTGTGTGTGAGAGGGCCTCAGGGGGCAGTGTGGTGTGTGTGAAGGGCCTCAGGGGACAGTGTGGTGTGTGTGAGAGGGCCTCAGGGGGCAGTGTGGTGTGTGTGAAGGGCCTCAGGGGGCAGTGTGGTGTGTGTGAGAGGGCCTCGGGGCAGTGTGGTGTGTGTGAAGGGCCTCAGGGGGCAGTGTGGTGTGTGTGAGAGGGCCTCAGGGGGCAGTGTGGTGTGTGTGAGAGGGCCTCAGGGGGCAGTGTGGTGTGTGTGAGGAGGTAAGTAGTGTGGGTGTGATGGGGGTAGTGTGGTGTGGTATGTGTGTGGCCGTGGTTTAGTGCCTGGTGGTCTTCTGGCCAGACATTCCAAGAAATGGGAGGCTAGGGGAGGTAGGATCTGGTGACTGGGGGCAGGAAGTTGTGACAGTGGAATGTACATACATTATAATGTGTGAGTAAGCTTTTGGAACACACCCAGAATGCTCCTTATCTACTGATTTAGCCCTGCTGTCTTTGTAAAGTTGCTGTGTGTTTAGTCTAAAGACACTTACTGCTTCAAATGTGAATCTCTTTGCACTCTGAACAATTATTGTGCAATAATTGTGAAATGTGGCAATCTGATTGGCTGTGCCAACGTTCCAGCAGTGGTCATGAATACCTACTCAGTTAGCCACCTGACCCCACCTCCTCTCGTGTAGTCACACTGGTCTTGGGTGGGTCGGGGGGGGGGGGGGGGGGGGGTGAGAATGTGACATAGTGTTTGTTCCAATGCTCACCCCATGTACGTGCGTTGTATTGGCACACATCACTGACCCGTCACTAAGTGTTGTAGGCATGGCAGGAATGAGAACAAGTGGAAAGGGTGTGCGTGTTCCAGGGGGATGATAGGCTGCGAAGGATGCTGGAATGGCTTCTACTCATGCTTTGTTATACATGCACAGCAATCAGCTTGTGTGTGTGTGTGTGTGTGTGTGTATGTGTGTGTGTGTGTGTGTGTGTGTATGTGTGTGTGTGTGTGTGTGTGTGTGTGTGTGTGTGTGTGTACATTAGGTAACAGTTGTGTACTACAATGCATTCATCGTCTTTCCACCGCCGGACCTCAGACTAATCACATCTTCCTACTACAACAGCTGGCACTGTCAGTAGGTGCATTCCGTTCACACCGCTAGTAGACACCTTGGTGGACAGGAAACACGGTACACAAACATGAAGTTGCACGTACTTCTTACCCTTCATACATGTACGTCGGTTAGCTGTTGTCACTGCAGGTGCTGCTTGGATGTGTTTACATGTGTACATGCCAAATGATCAAACTTTGAACAACTTCAGTAGTTGCAGCTGTCAGGTGATGTGTGGAGCACTGGTGGGTGTTGGCCACTTTGGGTCTGTCTCTGTTTGAACTGGTACTTGATTACTGCATTTCATCACCAGTAAAACCACAAGGCTGCTATTGATACTACCCTGTTCACTGATTGTGTGTCTGACCTGGCTAAAGAACAGCAGCATGATGACAAGTGGCACTGGTAGTCTGTACATCACACACACACACACACACACACACACACACACACACGAACACACACACACACAACTAACTTCCTAATGTGTTGTACGCACGTACACCTGACCCGCCCACTAGTGTTACGTGTGTCCAGGATGCTTGTACCACCCGCCTTGGCTCTAGAACTGCTTCTCGCTAAACCAGCCTGCATTCTTTTCCGGATGGTTTTCCTAGTAATTTCTATGGATTGCACTATTCCATGAATCCGGCAGCCTTGGATTTTGAAAGTGCTGATTGGTCCCCTTGATCTGACTGTCGCACATTCTCACTTGAATTGTTTCAATCTGAAGCTAGCCAATAGCAAGCTGAAGCCATAGGCTCAGCAGTTATGTGGGGCCATCCAACCACTGTGTGTAGGAAACGTGGATTGCATGTGATTCTGAGATACAGATAACCCCTTGGGAAACCTCTGTCTGTGGGTTCAAGTGAAGTAGGAAACTGGCTGTATCCCCAAAGGGACGTCTACAATGCACTTATGGTTGCCGCTATCATGCCTACTCTGTTTTCAACACAACAGTGGAATGCAGCCCAATGGGTAGGGGTTGTTTGTCCAGTGCGGTGGACATGGAATGTGTTCGAAGAAAAGCTCTTCCGTCTGGCAAGTGCGAAGCAGCCTGTGCCAGTGTAATTGTGTGTGGCGCCTTTGTGATTTCTGAGTTGCCTTTAAACAAGTGTGTGTTGTGGTCCTACTGGGCGTTCCCTTGCTGCAGCCAGCATCATTAAGTGTTTCATGCCATAATTCATACATGGGCCAGTGAGTTATTTACACAGGTCGGTAGAAATCTGATGTTATCGAGTGATTCTCTACTTGCCTGTGTATGGTGATTTGAGCAAGATGGTGTGTTAAGTGTATCTGTCTTCTTCAAAGACAGCTAAGCTTGGACCAGTATGATTGGAGTAGTGGCCATCACGTTGTAGCACTTCCACGCATGCACTCACTTTCAACATTCACTCCACGTGTGTAGTCAGTGCGCTATGAACACCCTCATTCCCATCATGTAGCATTTGTGTGTCTGTAGCACTCTTGAATGCTGTAAGTGTGCATTGAATACTGTTTACGTACCAGTTAGCGGTATGCATGCTAGCATCCGTTTGCTGTAATGGTAACGTGAACTACTATATGTGTGGGATTGTCTTGGATGCCTTCGATTAAGCTGTGCCATGTTACTAAAAATAGTAACCATTGGTGACTCCCAAAGTTTTGGGACCAGTTGTTAGAGCAAGTCCCAATGGTAGTAATGTGATAACTTCCTGTGTTGTGGAATGAAATACTAAACAAACTTCAGCAACAAGAACATCCTCAACTAGTCTGTGCTCAAAGGAGCGTGTGGGTTGGAATGAATGAGGTAACTGTGAGTAGATTCAGTGCGTGCCTGCCAGCAATGTGGTACTTCCTTTCGCTCATCACAAGGCTTATTGGAACAGGTTGTGGGTTGAGCATACTGAAAGTTGCTTCCCTTTCATGGAATTTCTGGTATGTCTGGTTGTATGCTGGGTGTGTGTGTGTGTGTGTGTGTGTGTGTGTGTGTGTGTGTGTGTGTGTGTGTGTGTGTGTGTGTGTGTGTGTGTGTGTGTGTGTGTGTGTGTGTGTGTGTGTGTGTGTGTGTGTGTGTGTGTGTGTGTGTGTGTGTGTGTGTGTGTGTGTGTGTGTGTGGTGTGGGCAAATGTGAGCAGTTTATCAGCTACTGTAAGGCAATGTGGCAGGAATATCAGTTACAGTATGACAGTGATGTTGCAAGCACTAGTTACTAGTTACATGCAGTACTGCAACCATAGGCCTGTCATGCCCCACCATGATAATGGTAGCCGTGATTCATTCATCCCACACCCTGCTTAAGGCAGTAGTCACACTATGTCAAAATGACGTCAGGGCCTCTAATTAGTGCACCTCACTAATAGCTTAGAGGCACTGCTGCTCACACAGAGTGGAATACTACAGTAGGTATACTTGTACTACTGTACCTGCAGGTGGTTAGTCTAATGTGGCAAGATGCTCCAAACTGGATGAACCTGTACTAAATTTAGAAGACTTTATCGCCGTCTTTGTTGCTTGCTTACATGGCAAGTCAGACCCTGCTTTAGTCTAAACCTACCGCACCCATTCCTGTAGAGTGCACCAATTGTTTTGCATCAAAGGAATGCTATGAATGTACTTATGTAAGTCTATGAATATGCTTAGATGGATGTGGGGACATGCACAGGAAGTTACATCATCTTTAGGTATAAAAGTAGTCCCACTTGTGGCCCTGCTAATCTTGGGCTACACTGAAATCAGCAGAAGTGAGTTGCCCTCTAACAAGGAATGCGGTGGTGTCTCGGGAGACGGGACTATCAACCTTTGTTTCTACTTTTAGTCAATCCCCGAGAGTGTCCTCGTTTTAGCGTCTGCCAGCTGTAGCCACAGTGGTGCAGCTAGTTAGCTCCGTGGGTGCTGTGGGCGGTTGGCACACTGCCAGTGTCTTCCAAGTTTAGCACAGCTGCGTTAGGCCTGTAGCCCTGAATGTTCTGATCGGCGCAGTGGGATATAATGCTGTGTGTGTTCCACTGACAGAAGTGAGACCAAGGCACTGCTATTCTTCCACTGCTGCTGCAGATCTCTCTAATTGATATTGCCTGACAGTTTGAAGACACAAGGTATTGAGGATGGGTCGTAAGAAGATCATTATTTCACGTATTGGAGACGAGAGGAGCAGACAGGTAAGATAGCACTCTGGGTATTGTAGAGAGGGGAAGGAGGCATCACCATTGTTTCACTTTCAGTAATCCTAATCAGAAATCCATGCCACCCACTCTTGGTGTCGTGTACATTACCTTTTGGCCACTGCTCACCAATGCTTTGTTCCTTATTACCTCTCCTTGCACCCCTTCTGTCTTTGGCCCTCTGCCTCCCCTCCCCTCATGCCTCTTCCTTCCACTCCACCCCCTCTCTTCCCACCCACAGATCACCTTCAGCAAGAGGAAGCACGGCCTACTGAAGAAGGCCTATGAGCTGAGTGTCCTCTGCGATGTAGACGTGGCTCTCATTGTCATTGGGAACAACCAGAAGCTGTACCAGTATGCCAGCTCCAACATCAACGAGATACTCATGAAGTACACAGAGATACAGGAGCCGTATGAGTCCAAAACCAACGCTGATGTGCACGAGGTGAGAATGGGGACCTACGCCGGCGTTAATAATGGACAATTAGATAAAAGACTTAATGATTTACCAATTGAGCTGCATTTCAGTGTATCATCTGAGTATATGCAGTGCATGTGTGTATTAAGAGTATGCATACTCCCTTCCTCAGCAGTAGTGTTTCAACCATTTCTAATCTCTTCTTGTCTCCCTAGGACATTATCAAGCGAGAAACAAGGCAGGGAGGACAGAGGGAGTCCCCTGATGAAGATGGGGATGATTCGGTGAGTGAACTGTTGAAAAGGGATGCATGTTTTGAAGAGAAGCATGTGCAGACCGACAGAGTGGGGGGTGGAGGGAGAGAGCTGTATAGAAGGCAGCACTGAGAGCTCTGCAATATCCAACTCCACACCCTTTACTGTCTCTTCTTGCTACCCCATGCACTAGTACGGAGAGACCTTCCCTCCAGCCGCATCACGATTTGCATCCCAAAGCAGACACTTGGTGAGTGGGAGAGTCTGAGTGCAATTTGTGAATACATGTTGTGATGAAAACCTACCTTTCTGGTGTTTCACGTTGAATTCCACTTTGGCAGTAGAATTGACATTGGTAAACTTTAGTACCTTTGGTATTTGTGGTCTTGTTCCTCTGTGTGTATGAGCACACATTTTTCAAATTTTTCACCAGACCATGTGTACTTCTGAGTCTAATAGTGTGTTATGCTTAAGCTGCATGATGAGGAAGTTCCCTATGTGAGTGTGTGCTTGTGTCCCCCTTCACTAGGGTGCAATGCCAAGCCCCGGGGCTACTATTGCCAATCCAGGTATGCCCGTGGCAATGCCTGTGGCCGTACCAGTCTCTGCCAGCAACTCACCCAAGCACTCGGGGAGTGGCAGTGATGGTGAGTGGCGAGTGCAACTGGTGTGTTAGTACAAATTGTGTCACAGTACTCTTTGTATAGTGAATACCCTAGTGGCCCTTTTTGGCAGGAGGCGAGGGATTTTTACACTGACCTGTTATACCATCAATGATTCTCCTCTCTCCACAGTTGGTTCACTGAGTCCCAGTAGTGCCACAGAGAGCCCGAACATGGGGAAGGTGATGATGGGGATGCCCCTTAGTGTCGGCATGCCCATGGCTCCGCCCAAGCTCCCTCCACGCTTGCAAACCATCCGCAGCTCACAACTGAAGCTCCACCTACCGGGGGGAGGGACGGTCAAACTCCCTTCGGCTGATGCTGCTAAGTGAGTATTATGTTGAGGATGTCACATGACTGTCACATGACTGTCACATGATCATCGTGCAGTGCTGATGTTGTCATTCCATGATACATAGTCCTGTAGTATGCATAGTGTCATTTTGTTACATGATTGTGCTTTCAGGAACAAGCCGAGTACTGTTGGGGAGGCACTGGCAGAGGTCAGCAATGACGGCTCGGACAAGAGACCTAAATTGTCTGTAGTCACTCCAGGAATGAAAGAGTACTCTCCAAGGGTAGGTACTGTGGCTGTGTGTGTGTGTGTGTGTGTGTGTGTGTGTGTGTGTGTGTGTGTGTGTGTGTGTGTGTGTGTGTGTGTGTGTAGACACAAGAATGAAGTGTGCATTAGGCCACTGATGGTGTACTTGAGCTCATCAGCCCCTTTCTCTCACCCTGCAGACCAACCTTCCCAACCTCCCGTCCTCCATGCTCTCCCCGTCCATCCTTAGCACCCTCCTCTCCTCTGGCCAGGGACAGATGGATGCCGCAGGCAACCTGACCATTCCTTTCCCGTTTGATCCACTGAACACTCCTGGGATCAATCTCTCCACGCCGGGATTGGCCAGCCTGTTTCAAGACATGTCAGCCCCTTCAGCGAGTACTGGTGGAGAAGCACTGATAACGTTCCCCGTCAACCTGCAGAATCTTCAAACCACCCAGAGTGGGGGTGTCAAATTTGGACCCCCAATCCTTGTCACCCCTCAGCCTTCCATGGTAGATGCCCCGCCCACCTTCCCCACCTCCATGATGACCACTCCGAGCACCGCTGATGACAAGATGGGTGACGTTCCACCTGACAGCGGCCTCTCAATGTTCAAACGGCAGCAATCCCTTGAGATGGTCCAACAGATCATGCAACTGTACATGCAGCACCAGAGCGCCGTGCCGCCCAGCAGTCAAGGGGGCGTGGTCCTGTCA